>JAOTQY010000015.1:12723544-12735599 GCA_026413445.1 Dolichallabes microphthalmus
ATTCGGACGGGATTAAAATCACAAAGTATGTCTGTGAAACAGAAATTTCTCTAACGACCCCCTGTAAAACTAGTCCCGTCCGAATCGGGCTTAAGACAAATGATCTTCATGGTCCACAACTCTATTCTATTCTGTTCACCATTCTGAGCTCTATAGGGTGGTGTGTGGAAGGACGCGGTGTACTCACAGGTCCTGCACTACGATGTACTGATGAGGGATGAGACCGTCCACTCCATTGTGTCTGCCTTCCCACCAGTCCTCAGACGCTCTGTGGTAAAGCAGCAATGATGCTCCCTTCTTAAAGGAAAGTTCTCGCGGCGTACGGCCTACATAGTCGAATTTAGCGATTGCTTCTATCTGCTCCACTTCTGAGAAAAGAGGGAAAAAAAGCATAGTCGAATTTGGATAGATAAATAGATAAAAAGACTGATAGATAGACGGACAGATAGACAATAAAGTCCAAAGTAAAACAAAAAGTGACTGGCAATCTTTGTCATATTTTCGAGAAGAAAAGAAAAAGAGATTCTAAAAGATTACAATATCAAAAAAGCCCTTGTGTATATAAACTCGCTGGGGGATGCGATTTCATTCCCTACTTAAAAATGACCCTCAGCTCTTTCAATCTCACCAAGGTGCTCAAAATGCAAAGTGGAGAACAGGCTTTATCCAAACCCTAGCAAATTGCCACCTCATGCTGTTCGCATGTCATTACTCTGAACAGACAGCAGGCTGCCCTTCTACCTCTTCAAGCTCTGTGTCGTTGTCAGACATGGATGGAGAGCTGGGTCAGGAGTGCTTAAATACATGCATAAAAATAAATAGTTTCCCAGTAGGGAATATTCCTTCAACCAGCCAATCAGTTTCATTAAGGGCTTCAGCCAGGGGTGAAATTACCTACAGACAGAGCATGGAGGGATAGAGGTGTGGCGAGCTCTGCTGCTTTATCCCCTGTGCATTTGAGCAGAAGTAATACCCTGACAGTAATCTCTGTCTATCAAGTGTGCTGGAAATCTGGGCTATTAAGAAAAGTAAAAAGGCAAGGAAGGGTTTTTATATTGAGGTGCTGACCACAGCAGAGTGGTATGTTTTAAAATTCATATTATACTGCATAGTGAGTTCAAAGTGTAGGTTCTCAGCACATTTTGGCACAAAGAGAAGAGAGAGAGAGAGAGAGAGAGAGAGAGAGAGAGAGAGAAAGCATCCCTGCTGGCAAGCAAAAGCCACTGAATCACTGAATGAGATGTGAATTAGGAGGCTGGGCTGTGGAGGGAGCTTTGCTCCCTGTGCTGACTTTGGAATAGTGGATTAAATCCACAAAGAGATACAGATTAGAATGTGTACCATGAGCTGTTTTGAGGGCGTTCACATGTGTAGGTAGAGACTGTCTGGAAATACAGCATGAAATTGAAGACCAAACAACTAGGAATGCATCGATACTGACACTGGTGTCTTAAAGCATTCTGTGACATCCGTGGTTGATTAATATTAAATAAATATCTAACCACAATAAGATGTAGTGGTTAGTACTGTCGCCTTGCACCTGCAGGGTCTAGGCTCGATTCCCGTCTCTGTGTGCATGGAGTTTGCATGTTCTCCCCGTGCTTGGTGGGTTTCCTCAGTGTATCTGGTTTCCTCCCACAGTCCAAAGACCTGCAGATTCGGCTTACTGGCATTCCCAAATTGCCCGTAGTGTGTAAATGAGGGTGTGTGTGCCCTGTGATGGTTTGCCACCCTTTTCAGGGTGTACCCCACCTCATGCCCTAAGTCTCCTGGGATAGGCTCCAGTTGCCCCTGAATACACGATAAAGCCGTATAGACGAGGAGTGAGTGAGTGAGTGGGTGAGTGCTATGACTGAAAAATAAATCCTTTAAGTTTATTTGTTTTGGCATTGATGAGTACCAAAAAATGCACTTATATTCAATCCTTGCCTGAAAACTGGCAGTGATGCTTCCCTACCAAGAATTGTTTTCTAATCAACGAGAGTGAAGGGAAAGGAAGAAACCCGGCGCACAGAGATATGAGGCAGACTAATAAAGCCGCAGATTATGAGAGAGGAACGAGAATATGCAATGAATAAAAGCTGGTTAAGGAATGTTCTTCTCTCCTCAATGTTCATTGATTAAAAACCTGAAAAAATCATTAAGCAAGAATCTTGACAGCGGATTAGCATTTGTAAAGAGGAGTGTGTAAAGCAGACACAGAGGCTAGAGGAAGGTTGAGAGCATGAGAGCGATCAAGCCCAGTTCATCTAAGGCTCTTTCAAAAACTCAGTAGTCAAGAGCTATTTAAGGTCTGGCTTGATATCGACTCACTGCCTGCCAGCCAATGAGACGCCTCGCTCGCTGTCTGATGATGGAAGAGCAGTGGTAATGGCTGTGAGGTGAGTCAGTCCAACCACCATATGCACAACAGCAGCAATACAAAAACAACAGGAGTACACAAGTTGGAATACATCTACAGTATATAGATATCCATCTTACGATTTGTTCATGAAAGTGATTTTATATATAGTATATAATAATAATACAATTATATACAATGCACAAATTTTAATTCAAAGTCAATTTGGAGATGAAATACACCATGGGTGTTATGGTTTTTAATTTAAATAAATACATAAATAAATACATATATTGAGATAAATGAATAAATACCCATGATAGACTTCAACTATCTACGTGGACAGAAGGATAAATAAAAGAAACAAAGAGGAAGATAAGTAAATAAAAAGTGCCTGCTGTACCGTCATCACTTGTATGTGGCTCAGTTCCGTTGTCCGCCTCATCAATGGTGCCTGGTTCACTGTGTGGGCTATCACTAAATGCACACAAACACACACATACACACACAGTTGTCAATACAAAGAAATTTCCACTATCAAATTGAATTGATTTGTATTTTCCAGATATCTCCGCATTGAAGGTGAAAAATCCATGTTCAAATATTTTGTGTACATGTTACACTTGCACTTATAATAATGTCTTGCTGATAAATCCTCTCGTCATGCTACTATAAAAAAGTAAATGTGGCTACAGATCGCAGACACTCTTTTTGTTTGTCTTTTGGAATGCAGACACCAATCTAAAGATCAGATTTAAGAAATGCAATTTGCCCAGTCGTCTGGCTGACACCGAGCCCTTGCTTTCTAGCATTACAAAAAGTGCTTGTGCTTCACCTCAGCTACCATTAGGATTCCTTGAGTACTTTTATAACACAACCTAATTAAATCACCATTTCATTTGGAAGATAAAATTCAGTCAATTTACTACCGCTGAGTGCGCACTGGCACAAATAAAGCCCAGATAGTATTGTTCAAATAATTTTTCGACTCTGGTTAAGCAAAGCTTTGAAAGCACGTGACATACTGGCTTCACTAGAGATGTCTGATTCCCGGGAACACAAAATGGCTAGATATTGTTCATGAACACAGCTCAGTAATCAACCACCTATTGCCACCACAACAATCAAAATAATATAGATTTCAGCATTCTGACTGTGAGCCTGTTTGTGCTGGTGTGTATCCATTAGCCTCATGTTCAGCTCCTACAGGGTAAACACATTAAAGTTAAAAAGCAGGTATTATTTATACTGCTTGTAAACTAGTTTGTGACACAGAACCTTTGAATTATTTACTGTAATTTTATAATAGTTTATTTGAGTGTTTATATTTTGCCATCTGGGTCTTTTATGTTAAGACTGTTGAAGTCATGTCAATAAAATTTTTGAACTATTTTGCAAAATGCTTTAAATCCACCTCTTAGTTTTGTTACAATGGTACCTCAGCCTTCACTTGTGATTGCGGCGAATGTAAATATTCAATATAATTTCACTAGTGTTGCTTGAGTTTTAATATATACAGTATATATCAAACTCGTGCTCAGACTGTATTGGGTCATTCTGGCGGCAAATTAGACCAAATAGTTAAGAGTTGTTGAGCACAAAACCTTTTTAATATCATGAATATCATGAGAAACATTATAATCAATACAAACTTTTCATAATGCATGATCAGCACTTTCATCATCAGCAAATCATCATTAGCACACCTATAGTCTCTCTAGTCTTTAATTAATATTCTAATAGTCTTTAATCAATATAGTAATTGTCTTTTTTTCTTGATTTCAACATTCTACACATTTGGTTCATTAATGGCAGACATTGTTTTGCACTGCTGTCAGTTTACACTTAAAAAAGACTGGCTCTTTGTGAATGTGTCACGGTTTGCTATGTAACACGTTTACTTACTGTGACTTTTTGCTAAAAGAAAACTTCGCAATGAAGGATATGTAGCAGTATCTGATTAGAGTTTTGTCAAAGACAGTCTTATGTGTCTGAAGAGAATATTGTTTTCTTAAAATGGGCCAAATTATAAAAAACGGCATTTATCTCATTTTGCAGTGAAATTCTTCATAGGAACTCTGGAGTGGAAGGGATGATTTCACGTAGTTATACTCAATATTCTCTTTTAACAATATTTTCGATCTGGCAAACTCTATTTAAATCCATAAAAAAGATTTGCAGTGTAGTTTTCTCTCACACTGCATGCAAAATGTACTACTTAAAATTCGCATGCCATGTGACTGGCTACCATGTTTTTGTCCTCTGGGGACTCCGTAACTCGATAAACGAGCGAGGTCGTGAAATATGAGCAGCATTGTGGGTAATCGTCTCCCATCCTCGGTCTCAGTGTGCGTGCGTGCATGCGTCACCCGTATAGTCAACATCTGTGCGGGTATATACTGTACACAGTGTGACAATGTCCGTGTAAAGTTTATGGTGTAAATTTGGTTTGTCTTAGATCGTTAGCTTATTAGGTGTCCTAGTTAGCTAGTTAGTGTCTGTTAATTTATGTTGCATGTATAGCACCTTGGTCCTGGAGGAACGCTGTTTCATTTCCTTGTGTACTGAAATGGTTGAAATGACAATAAAAGCCTACTTGATTTGACTTGACTTGAATGCTTTGGATTACAAGCACGCTTCCGGAACGAATTATGCTCGCTATCCAAGATTTAACACTATAAACTACAAATAAAAAAACCCGACAAAAACTAATGAACTATTTGTCACTATTGATTTGTTTGTCCTGAAACAGTCATTACTGTCTATAAATGTGACAATATCATGATACAAATTCATTACGATACATGAGTCTAAGACATACTCAACAACTTACCAGTACTCCTCTCCTCCAGTCATGCATTTCTCATAAACAGGGCCCTCAAGTTCCCGGTGGCTTGGGAAGATAGCCTCACTGTGGATGATGATGGTCTTGATGACTTCGTTAACGTGGGCCTGACAGGCCACAGGGTCCTGGCTATCCGGAATGGGCATCAGAGTAGGGCCGAAGCAGATGGCCAGGTTGTAGGGATCCATCATATTCTCATCACTGTACTGCGACAGACTGGTGGTAGTGGGGTGAAGGAACAGATACATGCAGAGAAATGTGTCTATAAATAATTTTCTGGACATACAGAGCATTTCGAAAGCTCCAGTAGTAGCAAAAGATAAAAGGTTTGAAACAGCAACATAATGTTGGGAAATTAAACAGGCTTTTAGGCAGACACAGCCAATTAAAAAATGAATGCCTGTGAATTGATGACAGTAGAAAGTTTAGAATTTTAAGTAAAATTATATACTTCTCAATAATGAGTTACACTGAACAGTCAGCAAATGCGCGACCAAGATGCGAGAGTTTCAGTACTGTACATTTTGTACATACTGTATCCGAAATCCTGTGTAGTCGATTGTAAAACAGTTGTCGAATCGCTCAGTCAGTACGTGATTCAAGTAAAATTTGTGTAGAATGCTTCTCTGAATTTATTTGTGAAGGGATTCATAATACCTTCAGCAAAAGCCTCTAGTTTTATATACAATACGGTTATGGTTCGACCAAACCAACAATGTTAACACTGCTTAAAGAGAACATGGGAGTTTTTCAGGTTCGGTCACATGTACATCACAAAACCAAAGGAATTTCACATGTAACTATGTACATACAATTTGGTTATTCATCCTTAGCATTAATTTCACATTGTTATAGAGTGTAATTCTTGTGAATTAAAACATTCACTGGCAGAATACAACAATTGCACTTAGACTTCCATTAGAAATGAGTTCTGATGAGTTCTTAATGCGCTACAGATCTGCTGGACAGACACTACAGTAGCTCGCAAAACACTACAGCTGCCCTTTAACCCCTAACCCTGTCTTTAGTATGTTATCCAGTTTCCCTTCTGAACTGCAGAAATACGTTTATGAATCACAAAGCTGGTGTTCTAACGTTGTCTGACATGTTCTTATTACAATGTCACAAAATTTCCTCTGACAGATAACAATCCGCACTTAGGCCCAATTTCCAGGTGATAATTTTGTCTGGATTTAGTGTGCCGCTGTGCAGAAATTTACAAGCTCTTGCTTTGGGGATATGAGAACAAGGTTAGGCGAAAGTCTCTAAGATTCAAGAACAACAGAGGCTGGATAAGGTAAGATATATTGACATTAATCTTTCTATTAGCTGACAATCGAAGTGTATTTCCCTCAACTAGATTCCATGGTGACTTTTCACTGCATCCAACCAAACACTACTGAAAGCAGGGACTTAATTGTACAAAAGCTGAAAACGCTGTAGGCCCAGTACTGTAAAAAAGCGCATAAATAAAGAAGCTGTCGAAATAAAACTTCAGGAAGTTAAACGGAATTTTTTGTTCTGCGGGGGAAAGGGGGTGAGCAGAAGCATTAATAATAGAATAATAAAACAAGACAGGTATAGTGCAGCACAGAGCAATGGCTTTTTCTTGGCATAAATAACTTCTAAAGTACTGCAGACAGCCAGACACAGCAATGAATAGGGCATAAACAGTAGGGGCTGTTAAATAGCGCTAAATATAATGAATGCCTGTGTGTTTGACTGCAGTTATTCATACACCTGCTGATTTACTATGCAGCCCTGTACATACAATACAAACACGGAGACATGTGTGAAACTAATCACACACTCAGTCTCTTATTGCGATTATACCGTTATGTCAAGAAACTGGAAGCCTCAGACTCACTGATTGAGGAATGCAAACAGGTATCTCATGACGATGATGATGGTGCGTGGAAGAGTGACAATGATCTGCTGAAGGTGGTGGACTCTTTCAGCAGATGACTCAAGCTCTGAAATGAACACAGAAATATTTCTCAGGCATCTTATCTGTATTATAGAATCACTTTACCAATCAATGACAGGTTAGGGAGCATTCACAACTTCCCAAAGTTTTGGCTTGAGCATGCAAAACCATCCCGAACTGAAATCCTTGACGTTTCCTGTTTGCTATACATTGTGACGTGGCATGCCTTAAATCACCTATGACTTGACATATATGTACTTAAGATTATGTGATCACATGAAAAATCATAACCTGTCTACGAACTTATATTATTTACCAACAATTTACCTACTACACCTTGCAATTTGCTATGAATTGTCAATGAATTGGCAGTGGACCCTCAAATAGTTAAGGCTCTGAAAGGTTGGGGTTCAAGTCTAAGCAAGGCTAAGCAAGGCTAAGCAAGGCACTTAACCCTATCTGCTCCTGAAGCACCCTGTATCCTGGCTGGCCCTGTCTTATGACCCCATATGTAAAATAATAATAATAATAATAATAATAATAATAATAATAATAATAATAATAATAATAATAATAATAATTCGACATGCTGTAAGTTATATGTAACAAAGACTTGATTCTTAATCTTAAGACTTGCTAGGAACCACTATGATTTCTCACATGTTATACCCAACCTGGATACCTGTGACTGCAGAAATCATTATGAATCTGCTAGACATTTCAATAATAAACATCACCATATACAGTGTAGTATCTATTAGAGCTTAATATTTTGCAATTTACTGTGTTGGAAACAGGGAATATATTTTTGGGGATTTAAGAGGCACAAACCACATACTAGGTCTACAAACCACCCACAAACTGCACTTTCAAATAACTGCTACAGTGTCTCAAAATGTATTGTATAATATTAATTTTTTTACGCCACCACGATGCACCCTAGAAACTCTTATGAACTTCTTGACACAAGCCCTTTGAGTATCTTTGAAAGCCCCCTTATTCTAATCCACAAAGAATGCATTTAATTTCCTTTCATCATTCAGTTAAATTAAAGTGACACTGAACACTTAAGACAAGCAAGCATCTATCACACTCACTAATAGTGGAGATGAAGTCCAGGAAGCGTTCCTTGGGGAAGAGTGGATTCTCCAAGCCTCGGAAGTACAACTTCAGAACCCCAGCCACAGAGTTTATGTCATGATCACTCTGATCGTCAATAAGTGGGTCTTCACCTAAAAGAGGAAACACCAAGCGTGTTCATAATTCATGAAGCTATGCTAGCACAGAAGATGCTCAATGGCAGGTTCCTGTAGTTTATTCATTTATGTTGTGCACATGTGAACGCGAAGAGTGCTCTGAATAAATAAATGTATAATGAACAACAAGATGTGTGAAGGTTCATAAATGTCTTCTTTATAGGGGTGCAAAAATATATACACCATTCAATTTAGAATAAAATCAAATAAAATCATTGCCTATTGACATCTTATGCAAACCATGGATTTGAACTTGGGATCTTTAAGTAGTAGGATGAGCACTACAGTTTCTATAGTGCCACTCAAAAATGACTGTGCTCCTAATTCTCAGTGCTCAGTTTCTGCATATTATAGGGTGCAGTTCTGCAATTCACTGGCAATCTGTGTCATAACTTAGCAGGAACCAGGAAGTGCTTCCTCACACCTTAAAGAGTTCTCCAGCCTGCTGCTGATCCAAAGAAATAGGCAAGAATTCTTATAGGAATTTTACCCCATGAAAAATAGTTGTTGTTTTTTTGTTATAAAGGCAGTATT
This sequence comes from Dolichallabes microphthalmus, assembly GCA_026413445.1. Taxonomy (NCBI): domain Eukaryota; kingdom Metazoa; phylum Chordata; class Actinopteri; order Siluriformes; family Clariidae; genus Dolichallabes; species Dolichallabes microphthalmus. The sequence goes on from JAOTQY010000015.1 coordinate 12,732,448, forward strand.
TTATAACAAATAGCTCATTTTATTATGAGTGTGTTCTAGTTCTGCTCAATGCACACATGATGTGCAGAGGTATTGAATCCAGAGCCTTGTATCAAGCAATATAATATGCAGTTTATTTACCCTTTATACATCTTTCATAAGAAAATCTAATCTTTTCTGACGTGGGCTAAGGAGTTAAAAAAAGAAAAGCAATTTAAAAACAGTTATGGTTCCTGCTCTACATACCCACCTCTCTCAAATGAATTTTTAATATCGTTGACTTCAACCTGAGATCCAGGAACTCGGAATATCCCTTGCTGCTGCAGACCTGAAATATAACAAGAGAGAGAGAGAGAGAGAGAGAGAGAGAGAGAGAAAAGAAGGACACCATCCAGAGTCAAGGCATGTCACTTTCCTTCTGACAATGCATAGCACAAAGGAGGAAATTGTAATAGGCCTGTAAAATGTCTTTCTGGTCCATGAGGAAGATGTCCCCTGCTTTTGAGGTTCATGTGGATTATATGAAAGCTAATCTGATCAGTTTCTAAGATTTCATTAGATATGGAATGCCACCAGACCAGCGCAGACATGATGTGTCAGAGAGAGGAACCATGCGGCGTGGACGGACGATGTAATCTGATCGAGGAAATGAAATGAAATGAAGATGGTTATCTGACTCATAGCTCCATGTCACAAGAGAGTGAATAAGTCTGGGATGAAACAGGGAGACTGTGGTGGTCTGCTCATGTTGTTGTGTGTGAAGATGTGTGAACATGTCCTGAGAGGAGGAACAATCACACACACATGCAGATTGAAAACTTAGTCGAGGTTATTTTGCAACTGGGAGATGCAATAAATAGGACAGCTGTCCAGCTTTACTGCTGCCCAGTGTTTAGACCATAATATGACATCTAATTTACTTACATCAATACGGCTCGCCTTTTTATTACCCAAAGGAAACTGATTACTAACAAATAAAAGTTCAGATTTAGAAGCATCAGAAATTAGCATTGGCAATAAATCTTAGAGGTGCTATTAAAAACTCATCATGGCGCAATTGTAACCATGGAGCAGAATGCTCTGAAACGCTGCTGTGTAATGGTGTATACATCTCAATGTAGTCTAAATACCATGACATAAATCACAGTATTATACGTATTAATGCATGGCTGTTGTTTTTATTGCATGTAGACAAAACCTTTTCTAGGAATTATTAATTATTATTTTCTAAATAAATCAATACACACAATGTCTCATATAAACTGACAAAAATTTCTTATCAATCAATACCACTGACTCCACTTTCACTGCAAATACCTACAGCGGAAATGCCATCCTCCACTGACTTTATCTCACTCACTCTTCAACAGATGGGACACATTTAGAGAACTATCTCACTACAAAGCTTCCAACAATCGCAAAACTTTGCGATGCAAATAAGCATCTGCAGTAAATCTATATGTCCTCCACCCTACTGTTTAGTGTGCATACAGTAGCACTCTCCAGAAATGATAAGGAGCTGTCTTTATAATAAAAATGAGCTAATAAGAGCTTCTAAGCAGTGTACACCAAACCTCCTTACCGTACAGATTGATGTAGCGAATGCAGCTTTCCACAACGACAGGAATGGGCTGACCTGAATCCTGAATACAAAGGAAAAAAATAATAAAACACAATCATTCACATTATTACAGTATATGGCTCATGATTGATGATGTTAAGTCTTAACTCGAATGGAAGTACTTGCTTAATAGAAGAAATACAGCAGATCTAATAAAGTTTACACACACCGTAGCCAAATACAATTAAATTCATCTTTTTTTTTTTTCCTGACATTTAATCCTAATAAATATTCCCTGCCTTAAGAGCACTGCTTTATTTCAAGAATGTGAAATGTCAATAATAATAGCAAGAAAGACTTATTTTAGCTTATATGTCTTTCATCACAGTCTCAGTGGGTCAGAAGTTTACATACACTCAATTAGTTTTAGGTACCGTCGCCTTTAAATTGTTTAACTTGGGTCAATTGCTTCTTACAATGAGTTATTATGTAAAACACTTTCACCTGACAGAACTGGTGTAGGGAGACAAGAACTGGTCAGGTTTGTAGATCTTGTTCCCACATGCTTTTTCAGCTCTAGAATTTCTATTGGCTTGAGATCAGGGCCACTCCAATACCCTGACTTTATTGTCCCTAAGACTTTTTAACTTGGGAGGTATCCATTTGGAAGACCCATTTCCAAACATATCCACATAATATTCTTTCCTCATGATGCCATTTTGTCCAGGAGCAAAGCACCACATAATATGATGCTGCCACCCCCGTGCTCGACAGTTGGGATGGTAGTCTCCCCTTTTTCCTCTAGATAATGATGGAAATTATGGCCAAGCAGTTTAGTTTTTGTTGCGTCAGACCAGAGCACATCTCTGACCCTTGTGAAGCTATAAACCATAATCGGAGTTGTATGGCTGTATCGGAGCAATGGTTTCTTGCTGACCAGCCTTTCAGAATACATTAATATCTTTCTGATTTCATTGTGGATATATATACCTGTTTTCACAGGTCTCTTTACAAGATGCTTTGCTGTTGTTCTGGGAGTGATTTATACTTTTTGTGTCTCCTTCCTGAATGATATGATGGCTATGTGGTTCTGTGTTTATACTCAGTGTAGTATTGTTTGTACCGATGAACATTGTACCTTCAGGCATGTGGAAATTGCTCTCCAGGATGAATCCAGACTAGAGAAAGTCAGCAGGTTTTTTTTACTGAGGTCTTGACTGATTTCTTTTGTTTTTCCCATGATGTCAAACCAAAAGGCACTGAAGTTGAAGGTAGGCCATAAAGTACATGCACAGGTACACTGACAACTGATTCAAACGATATAATCAATTAGTCTATCAGAAGCTTCTAGAGCCATGACACAATTTTCAAGAATTTTCCAAGCTGTTCAAAGGCACAGGTAACTGAGTGTATGTTAACTTCTGACCCACTGGAATTGAGATATAGTCAATTATAAATGAAATGATATGTCTGTAAAAAATTGTTGGAAAAAATGCTAGTAGAGCAACATGTATTAAAAATATATTTAATGATTGAATTTGGGGCACTGGTGGCTCAGTGGTAGGTGTTTCGCCTGCCATGCGGAAGGCCTGGGTTCGATTCCAGCCAGTGC
>JAOTQY010000015.1:12735854-12749462 GCA_026413445.1 Dolichallabes microphthalmus
GTGCCAAGTTGTTGTGCGGACTGGATATTCCGCTGTGGCGACCCCTTGTCGGGAACAGCCGAAAGACCAACAACATTTAATGATTGAATTTAACCCAACTTAATTAAACCTATATAACTCATGTCAAATCTTTTTTTCCCACTGATAATGTGATATATGATAACAGGAAAGGAATTTTAAAAAACTTCAGCAGTGTTTGCTGTCTTTTTGATTAAGAGTCTACCAACTTAATATATCTTGAAAAATTATCCAGATCTCCAGCCCTCTTGCAGCCATTCTAATACTAATACTAATTAGAAATTAGTTCAGGAATCTGAATGAACCATAACAAACCAATGGTCTTTTCCTTCTGAAGTCATTCCTTTGTTGACTTTGATTTATGTTTTTTTTATTTTATTATTTATTTATTTTTAATCTTCAGAACAGACTGGCCTAGTCCAAGCAGAAGATTCTACGGTGTGATGCTGCCATCACCATGTTTCACCATGGAACTACTTTTTATACTTTGTTTGATAATTTCAGAGCAGTTTCACATGCCGCATTTTAAAAGTGTGCACGCACCTCGGCACCCAGGGCAGTTAATTACATTTTATATTATTTATAAAAAATAAAAATAAAAAACTTGATGTTTGTGCTAAGCTATATCACATTAAAAGTGTAAAATGATCTGACAATTTTTTTACTTTTTTAAATTATTTTTACATAATTAATAAAAACCTGCAATTTTAACAAGGATTGTGTAGACTTTTTATAACCATTGTATGTACAGTATATGTGTGTATGTATGTGCATATGCTTGTATGTTTGTACTTATGTGTGTATGTACTGTATGTGCATATGCTTGCATGATTGTATGTATGCATGTATGTACGTATGTTTGTATGTATGTATGTTTGTATGTATGCATGTATGTATGTATGTATGTATGTTTGTATGTATGCATGTGCGTACTTAATGTATGCATGCATAAACTTAGCCTTTGTGCTCTGTAAGGTTGTTGTAATTTTATTTAAATACATTTAAATATTGAAGTATAGAATGTGAAGCTATGGTAAAACAATAAAAATTTTAGGATTTAAAGCATGCAGAATAATATTAGCGAAGAACAGCACATTAGGCACATCTGTTCTCAACAACTGTTTACTTCCAATTAAAGTGTATGTCAAAAATAATTAAATCTGAGGTCAAAAGAAATGTCTGTGTACTTTTTGTTCATTCTGTTTATGTCAGTGAGAATAAAATTTTTTTTTTTACTGTTTTACTGGATATTGTTTTAAAATTCAGGTGGAAGGAATAAAATATGAAGCGTTTTTGTTAAAAAAATGAAAGAATGAACTAAATGAACAACAAGAAAAAAGAAACTTATTTTTATTTTTATTTTTTAAACAGATAGGGTTATATGTAAATCATATGTCTATGATTCTATGTCTAGGTCAACCAGTGAACCTATGACTTTCCATGATTATTTATGTCTTTCTTTATACTGAAATTAATTTAGGGGGTACCATTTTTTTCCTTTTTACTGAGATTTTGTTGCATGATTGTGGTGAAACAATAACCCTGTTCTTAGAGACTATTAGGAGATGTCATGCTGAATATTGCCTTTCTGAAATACAATTTGTATTAAAGGTGAAATTAAAGCAATAACAGAGGTATGCATTCAGACCTTGTAGACATAGCTATCATAATCCTGATAGCAGCATAAATGTAATTAACTTAGTAAGCTAATTTGTGGGTGTAAAGAGACCAAACATCCTTGTGATTATAAAAAAAAACAATGCTGACAAGAGTTGTTGGGGGTAAGATTAGTGATATTGATTTTCTGTAATAGGCTACACAAGTAATATACCATAAAGATGTTTGTGTACAGTATGTGAGACAGAGAGAGAGGGGGAGGTGGGGGAGAGATTTTACCAAAAGGGATACATCACTTTGTTTTCAGCAGGCATGTGTTGTGGTCTGCTAATAAGTAATCCCAATCTTTCCAATAATAATGAGGAGGTTTGGTCTCTAGCTAAATTTTCTCGATTCGCTTACCTCATTTATAGCTTTAGCTACTTATATTTCCATATTGGAATCACAGAGTCACAGGAATATTGGCACGCCTTGATTTACGACTAATGATTTATAGCTTCATAGGCAACAGTGGCATGTATTGCTTTTTTTTCCTTTTTTTTTTTGCTTACAAAATGAACAAAAAGTACACTCGTTACTGAGCTCACTTCTGATTAGACAAGTGAGACTCTATACTTGTTTACCTGCAGCATAAGAAACCAAAATGACACTTTTGTCTTTGCTCTGTGCTAATGTACCTGGTGGCGAATACGGGTATTCCTTCTTCCCCTAGGACAGAAAGCAGTGGCGAGAGGAGCAGAGAGGTGAGAAAAGCAAGACAATCACAGATTAGGAAGGAACGACAGGATCGCCATGGAGACGACGCTGTCGTCCCAAGTCTTAGAGTGGGTGCTAGAACGGCTCAGGATGCAGCACAGGGTGGCACAGCTATCATATAAATACAGCTAATCCCATAGCCCAAACAAACAAACAAAAACATGGTCATTTCTGTGTGTCTAATGGTTTTTCACATGTGAACCGCCACCCTTACTATCTGCATCTCAACTGCCAGGAGAAGAAGGAGGCGTGAGTTACAGGAAGGCACAAAGGGAGGGAGCTAGCGAGCGCTAAGAAACAGAGGATAAGCAGCCTGCGTGCCACAGTCAGCCCTCCATTCCAGTAGACAGTGCTGTCGATAACAACATGGTACCTTAATGAAGGTCTCCATATTTCCGTTAAACAGCTTATGATTATAGATGGAGCGTGGCCGGGGTTTCCGTAGTTTCTGTGGTTTCGGGGGTAAGGTAGGAGGTCTGGGAAATGGATACGGCAAGGAGGAACAAAAAAAAAACATACGCACACACATACACACAACACCACGTGATGACATTTTACATCATGCAGTGCAAAATCAAAAGTCTACCCTTAAAATCTACAAAATTTATAAAGATATGAGAAAATGTTTAGTAGTTAATAACATTTAAATCAATGACAGTGTTTTTCACCTTAGTGAAAAATAATTATGATTTCATTCATGACCCTTAATTAGCCACATACTGACTGTGAAAAAGATTTGTGTTCCACAAGTTAAGTGGCTTTTACAGCACCCTCCTACAGAAACGCATTCTGTGCTATGAAGGCTTAATGATGTTTTTAGAATTGTGACAGCCCACACAACCTGATACTGTATAAAACCACACTGAGCTGCACTTAGCTGGAAATGCTGGGAAAACTGCTCATGCTGGTTTTTTTTACGTTTAGGTCTGGAAATTATTCTGAAAAGCATCTCTCTTTTTAGAATTGAAAGGATAGTTTTTTTTCTTAAATCAAAATTGAGGTGCATGTAAGTACAACAGGTCTTACATGCACAGCAAATGTGCAGAGCAGAAAAGTGTATAAAAGCCACGGACTAGGGTAATGTACTTACTGTATATGCGCCTGAATTTTAAATTTAAGACTGACTTGAAAAAACACAAAACTATCCCTTTTTATAGCTATAATTTTTTTTACTGCACAGTTGTCTAAAAGTTGTCTAGACTGAACACGTTTGTCTTCAAACCTAAAGTTCCAGCTTTCCCTGTGACTGTTAAAGCTCTCCAGGGAGACTTTTAGAATTCTGAACATCTCCAAACAGAAAATGTCACCACATTGACAATTGTACACATTTTCAACACGTGTATTAAGAGCAGCCTTCATACTGTATAAGATGCTGTTGTAACCATAGAAACAGTAATTAACTATATTAGAATAAGTGCGGAAGCAGAACATGAAAAGAATCCCACACATCCATGAATGTCAACATATGAAAAGAAGCTCACAAGAAACTTTTCAGAAATAGTTAATAGTCTGATGTCGTAGCTGTTGAACAGTAAATGGCGGTCGCTTGGACATGGCACTTTGCTCAGCAGTTTGGGCAGGTTTTCATGAGCAAGTGCACAGATGGCAGTTGACATCTGCTTGCCAGAGGACGCTCTATTCTCTCTCGCAAAGACTGGCACAGCTTTTCCACCTCTACTCAGCTAGAACATTGAATCTTCCCATGACAGCTTGGGGACAAGTCCTGTTCGACCGCTGTGCAGTAAGTCAGTCTAGGGGCCGATGAAAATAAATATTTGCCTTTCCTTCTATTTCTTTCTTTGTCGCTGACTTGTTTGGGATTGTTTGTTCAGCTGAATGAGAACATAAATTGACTAAGAAGGACTTTTTCATGAAAAACGATTATCTTTTGAAGTGTAGTATTTTTCAAACCAATTTTCACACCCTTTTTTCTCTTTAGAGCAAATTACTTCTGGAGTTAGACCAAAATCATGAACTTGATGTTTTGCCTAATACATTTAAATATTAAATGGAAAACAGATTTTTTTTCCGTTAATCACAACATTTTCTCATTTTTCTTAACCTAGATAGGATCATTTTGTATTACAGTCATGATTTGTACTTAATGGTCTGTTATCATTTAGCAATGAATAATGCACTGAGTTTAGTTTAGGCATCAGGGGGTTGTCATTACTGCGCAGCACAGTGCAAGCTACACACTGTAAGCAGCTTAAATTGGCAGTTAAACAGCGGTACACATCAATATTAGTGCTTTCATTTTCATAATAAAATGAAAATTGGCAAACCTGGAGAAACCATTTTTGCCTGTAAAACTTGATTATTCAGTGCTTAACACTTTCATGTCTGGACAATCACACAAAGTGTAAATTTAATCAGGACAAATGCTAAAAAAAAACTCATTTTTCTAAAGGTCTTACCTTGTCGTTCCACATTCAGCCCTTTCTCCTGCAAAGGAGGAAAAAAAGGATCAGGACCTTGTGCTTTCAGCTGTATTGTTTTGATGGATTGGGTGTGGGGCTTTAGTGAAAGTGACCCAGTCTATTGAAAGAAGAATGAATGGGTGAACCACGGCCCAGATACTCAGACAAAGGAGTGCTGAGGTCGCTGTAGAAACCTTAGCGCATCCCTGTGGGGTGCTAGACGACTCGCGAGAGTGAGAAACAAGAACGTCTGCGTGTGGGTGTCTGTGGTCAATTAACTGTGTTGCACGTGACGGCGCATTAAGCTATTTGTCTAAAATATGGTAATGTGAAAGGAACTCACAGACAACCACCACAGTGAGTCTATCACATATGCTCTCAGTGGCTATCACTGTACAATAATTATGCAAATGAAAAAGAGAGTGCTTCCAATGACTGAACAATAGTACACAAGGGACTATCTATAAATGAATCCATGACCATAAAATGCATCAAAGGTTTAAAAAGAGTGTCAAGCAATCGCTTGAAATAAGCATGGTCTAGGTCATTATATCTATGTCAAGGTATAACCACTAATGCCCTGTATGAAATAAAAATGAAATGGAAAGGATCTTTATTCTTTTGCCAAAAAAAAAAAAAAAGCAGGACGAAGACCTTTTTTCGGAGTGCTATAAAGCATTCGTGTGAAGAAAGAGTTCCTGTCGGTTATTTTCCAGAGAAATTTGGCCGACATACCACAATAATATTCTCTTTATAAAGTGTCCGGTCCCATCCACCAGTTAATGTTCTCTTCATGTAATTCCATATCCAAGAAAGCTCTAAGAGACCGACTCGGATAGGTTTGCTCCAAATAATTCTACCTCTAACAATCTGCATGTTTGCTGTGAATTTTTCTTGAAGTGATTTTCTCAGAGAATGCTCTTTTGAGCAGCCAGCCAAGTAGGAAAAGTGCTTGAGGAGTTGTTGGTGGAAAAGGAGGCCAATTTAAAACATAAATCTATTTTTCAGATTGCTGGAGCATGGCCAAGGTAGCTTTTAGACTTTTGGTCTGTCCATGGACATGGTGGTAAAACCAGCTGGCGTGTACCTCATCAACTGTGAAAACATCAGTACAGCTGAGTGCACCTAGTAAGCCAGATCAGCTAATGCATCTACGATCAATTAGGTGAATAATTAAAAACAGGGGTTGTACCTGCAGCCTCCATATGTCACACACACACACACAGGACCCAGACGTCTAGCCCTCCCCGTCTGGTTTGATTTGGCGTAATTGAGTGTCGGGCTGCTGGGTAGCGGGGGGCATATTTGTCTGGAAACATCCATACGCATAGCAGGCCTCAGCTGGGTTCTCCCACACTGTGTGGCCATTAGATTAAGACACAGCGCACCAGCAGCTGCCCAAATGCTCATGCTGATTGATTGGGTGCAAACTGCCTATAATCGAGCTGCCAAAAAAATCAAGACGAGGGTTTCTCTCTATGGCGAATGGAGAAAAAGAGCACTTTTTCTTTATGCTACGGTGACCCATTAATGACAAAATACATTGTTCAAAGTGCTATAAAAATAAAATAGAATAGAACTGAATGTGTTTTTAAAATAACTGGTGTGGTTTAGGTTTTGTTGTTGTATTATACCTGATTTGCTCTCACATTTTTGTTTTGTTTCCATGTTTTGCACTTACACCGCATTACCCGCCCTTTCCTAACTATCCTGAAAATAAAGTAAGCAGATGAGAATCAGGACCTGAAGACAAACTGATCAACGTTTCCGTTTAATCACCCATTTAAACAGCCGTGAGAGGAAGCCTTTTACCGACACTCTTCATTAAAGCGCTGGCTTTCTCTCGATGATACGATCTTAATTTGACGTTATCCTGCAGCGACCAAAGTCACAATGAGAGACCTTTGCGCAAGGTCTGACACTTGGCATTTGGCGCTCGTTATGCAAGCACTCACCTTCCCCCAGCGTCTGCTTCAGGAGGTCGTGCTTGGCCTGCAGTTTAATGATGAGGTTACTTCCATTCAGGTACTCTTTGAATTTCTGCACACACAGTTAGAGACATTAGGAAGCTAGTGATTATAACACAACCTGACAGTGACACAACGGATAGAGTTGCTCGCTACAGCAGATCGAATTTTGTTGCGTATTCTGCACGACATTAATTCAATCTGCTCCCTAAGAAGTTTAATTTCCTTTTTTGTCGCTAAGTCACGGAGCCTCGTCCTGAGTGTTTCATGATTTCATTTACGATATGAGTACGCAGGGTAAACTCTCATTTTCAGTGTATGAGTTCAAGACACTGTGGTTCATGATTAGATTGCAATAGTTATATCTCATACGGTAAATGATAAAAGACTCAAGTTATTTATATAGTCTATTTATATAAATATTAATGTTTCTTGTATAATTTATACTACAGGGTGTCCAACAATTCTCCATTCATAAGAAAAATTTTGCTTTTTTTTAGCAAAATGTTTTCAAGTATACTAATATACTATATATTAAGTTTTTTTTTTAAACTATTGAGTGGAAAACTATTTAATAGTTTGTATTATACTGTATATACCGATCAGCCATAACAATAAAATCACCTGCCTAATATGTAGGTCCATCTTGTGTCACTAAAACAACTCTGAACCATCAAGGTGTGGAGTCCACAAGACCTTTGAGATATGCTGGGGTATCTGGCACCAAGTTGCTGAAGATTTTTTAAGTCCTTTAAGTTGCAAGGTTGGGTATTCGTGGATCACATTTACATTTAGGCACTTGCCAGACACCCTTATCCAGGGCGACTTACATTTTATCTCATTATACATCAGAGCCGTTAAGGGTTAAAGACCTTGCTCAAGGGCCCGACAGGGACAACTTGATGGTCGTGGGATTTGAACCTGGGACCTTCCGAGCCATAATCCAATGCCTTAACCACTGAGCTATCCCTGATCACACATGTTAGTTCAGCAAAACCCACAGATGCTCAATCAGATTAAGATTCTGGGGAATGTGTCAATTGTAGGAGCTTTCAAACTGGGCAGTGGGCAGAGGTCAGTATGTGCACTTTGACCAGTCTGTGACTACGCAGCACCAGGCCCTATAGCTGTGGTGCACTGTGGATTACGACACCTTCCTACAGTATCATCGCCAGAAATACCTCTTTTCAGCAAATTATACTATATTAGCTCTATTGTGGGATTGACCCAAACAGGCTAGTCTTTGCTTTCCATGTGGATTAATGAAACTTGGATGCCCATGACTCCATCATCAGTTCACCATTTGTCCTTCCTTGGACTACTTTTGTTCGGTACCAACACACCAGAAGATCTGCTGTTTGCCATCTTTGCCATCACAGTTTAACCTTGTTAAAATCTCTCAGATCCTTATGCTTCCCCATTATTGTTTAAGATATATTTGATTTTTAAATAATTACTCAAATAAGTCAATAAATAAATGCTTGGATGAACAATTATTCATATTATTTATTAGTAAAATTTAAGCAAACACCAATGAATGCTGTAGATGACAAAATTCAGAACTAAGGCTATATAATAAGTTCAAATATTTAAATATGCATTAATTTACTTATCAACATTTATTAAAATTGACTTAAGGTATATTTAGCCATGGACTGAAATAACATTCTCAGTGGTTAAGGCATTGGACTACGGTTCGGAAGATTCCAGGTACAAACCCCACAACCACCAAGTTGCCACTGTTGGGCCCTTGAGCAAGGCCTTTAACCCTCAACTGCTCAGATGTGTAATGAGATAAAAAATTAAGTCTCTCTGGATAAGAGCATCTGCCAAATGCCTAAATGTAAATGTAACATTACTCAGTGTGTGTGATTTAATTTACATTAAAACAGACATTAAATAATGCGTTCATGTACTTTATTACTTATGAACATATTCATGATTTAATAATAAGGAGGTTGAGTGTTAATTAATTAACATTATTAATGAATGATAAAAAAAAAAGCTAGTTAAGGGACCCTTAATGTGAAGCATTACCAATGAAACTACTTTGAAGGCACAACTATAGATATATAGATCAGTTTTCCGACTCACCGTGAAGTAGAAGAGCTCGGTCTCCTGCTGGTTGGAGCGCCGCTTTGCGATGTTCAGTTTGCTCATGTAACCTTCCGAAGCCACTGATTTAATGGACTCTGTGGATCGGCTGTGCTGGAAAGCATCAGACACGTCAAAGTCCTCGACAGTCAGCATGTCCTGCAGCGTCTGCATTGTCGCATCCAGGGTCTTGCGCACCTGAGGGGGAAAAAAAGACATCTTAATTTATTAGCAACACCTAAACTCATCTGTTTCTGGTTATTAACAGACTATTGCAGTCTGTTTGCAAATTCGCCATATTAATCCTAAACTTACAGTTCAAGCAGTTGGATGGATTGAAATGATTTAGTCTTCGGGTTGTTATTGGTGTAACTTCTTTAAAAAAGCTGCAGCTATAAACCAGTGATGATGAAGCAGTCTTGTACCAGATCCTGGCAGATGTCTGTGTGCTGTTTTCTATTTACACATGCCACTATTTTGGTAATTCATATGAATAATGCGGTGACAGGAAACGTTATGCTTGTATTGGCACTTGAAATGTGATGACTGATTGACGAAGGATTTCTCAGATTATCAGACCAGACTCAAGTAAATGTGTGCAAATATCAGATGCTTCATTATCATAATTAATACTGTGGGTGCTAGTATGTAATTCTGATGCCTGATCCTAGCACATGTCTCCCTCTGTGGCCCCTCTCACCCTCCTGAGCTGCCTGAGTCATACTGATACTGATATCTATTCTGCTTGGTGCTTTCTGCATCTGTGACTCACTCTCTGCGGCTGTGGATGGTCCTACTGGGATCTATTCACAGAGACTGTCTATTTTGTAATTTAATCATTTTGTATTGTAATTTTATTTTTGGGAGGAATTTTTCTATTAGGTTTCTACTAATACATTTCATTGCATGTAATAATGTGTATGGGTGTGTATGTGATGAAAAATTTTTTATTTGAAATTTGAAAAAAGACACTGAACATGAACACTGTCAGACAGAACAGGGTGGGTTTCCCTTTAAAAATGTCTTCTTCATGTTGAGCAAGTGATTGATTCATTGATTGACTAATCATTTTTTTCTGATTAAAGTCTTTAATATTTTTATGCATGAAAGCAAGAAAGATTCTGTAAGATTTATTATGTTGTCCAGTCTTGTCCAGTTTTCTTTTAATTTCTCTCTATTTGTGAGGGACAATTTTGTTACATCCACCAAGAAAATTCCCACTTCATGACCATAAGCATAGCTCTCAAGGACAGACACCGAAACGACCCTGGGGTGAAATATCACTCATGTGAACAGCTGAAAATGAGCAGTGTCTGACTATACCACAGATGATATGTAAAACCGCCCCAGGACTCTATTGTGAAGCTCTCAGATTAATGTGGCATATTGCCTCTCTGACACAAATCGTCCATTATGGCCTGGTTATGAGACACACAGTGATAAGAGCTGGATGGAGCCATCAATACACACAGGTTGGGCTATTTTGGAGTCGATTAGCACCTGTGTACACTTAGTAGGAAATCATGGCATGTCACCTTCTATTTCCCACCCACAAAGAAGCACTATTACCAATTCAATTCTTTCACTGCAATATATATCTATATTTATCAAACAGCTATAACATTTTGGGTGCTATAACACCCGGCTAATACTAAGCAGGGCTCCCATGTGTCCCCAAAACAGGCCTGACCCATCGAGGCACTACATCTAAAAGTCTTATGCGGTAACTGGCACCAAGCCGTCAGTAGAAGGTGGGGGCCTCCACGTCCATGAACACAAAAAACGAGCTTAACCTCTTCTATGCTTAGACTTGTTTTGTCCAGCACGTCCCACAGATGCCTAACTGGATTGCACCTGAAGAATTTGAAGACCAAGTCAACACCTCAAACCTTTCATGAACTTTTTTGCAATATGGCAGTGCACATTATCCTGCTAAAGGAGGCCACTGCCATCATCAAGGAATACTGTTGCCATGATGAGGTGTACTTGGCAAATGTGTCATAGGCTACTACATTCCCATTACCAGCCTGAAGTAACTTGGTTCCAGTTTTTTTTTTTTCTTTCAATGTGACACATTTCCAGTTTTCATTCCCAATGTGATCGGATCTGTGGTGACTTCGATCAAATCTGAAATCGGATATATTTCCGATATGTGATCATGCGACTTGAGTGAGAATGGGCAGAATCAGAATTCATACGACTTTTTGCCTCTGTGCATGCATGAATGGGCAAATAAATTGGTAACCCCATTTTGTGCAAAAATTGCATCAATTGTTTGAAATGAATGAGTGGTTGGACAAACTCATGGTGTGTTAACCAAGATGATGAGACCAAAGACATATTAATGTCGGCATGCAACCCGAATCAGAAGACAGAGTCAGATAAAATTCACATGGAATTAAGAATGTGAACAATCATAACATGCAGTCTGATCTCACCAAAAGAAATTCAAGGTCGTGTCAAGATTTCCCAGCAGATTTTTGCCCAAAGCATCCAACTAACTTCCCTTATTGCATCCTAGTTATATCTTTTCCGGAGGTAAGCGACACACACACACACACACACCTGGCCATTAACAAAAAGAAAAAGTGATTCATCCACCACCTTCTTCCATTGCTCCATAGTTTAAGTTTGATGATCACGTTCCCACTGTAAGTACTTTTGCCTTGGTGGACACAGGTCACCACGGGCACCGTGACCAGTTTCCGGCCATGCAGCCCCAGATGCAACAAACTGCAACATATTGTGTTAACACTTTTCTATCAGTTCCTGAATTAAAAATTTCAGCAATTTGAGCTTCCTTTAGACTTCTATTAGATCAGACTACACAGGCCTGTCTTCACTCCCCACATTCAACATTGAGCCTTGGTCGTCCATAACCCTGCCCGAGTTTACCAGTTTTTCTTCCTTGGACCACATATGTTGTATTTTATAACCTACAATTTCTGGATTAATTACATCTCCAAAAAATGTGTTTCGGACTACAGCTAACTTCGACCAGTTACCACCAGAGCTTTGTAAGAAAGCTTCAACACAGTGAGTCCCGACTGTAAACAGAGGCACAGAAACCATAAACGAAGATGAGGAAAACATGGAGGACGCCTGGCTAAACTAAGGCTAAACCCACATCGACAAGCACTTCATAGAATTTTTCTTGCTAATGTGTGGTCCCTGGTGAATAAGGGAGCTCAGGATCTGGACCCTCACAAAGAGACTGGTTAAAAATGCAATATTATGGTTTTCTCTTAATGAAACTTTGCTAACATCGTCATTCCAAACAGTGTGTGCTCGAGGAGTGCATCATTTTCTGGGCTGATAGAGAAGCAGCATGTACTGTACAGGTAGAAACAGAGGTAGAGGTTTCTTCTCACTGTTTTGCTTATTTTGAGTACCTGATTATTAAGTGCAGAAGTTATTTACCATGTGAGGTTAGATGCGTCATTGTATGTCCCCTTGGATGCTAAGGCTAGCACAGGCATGAAAGAACTCTGTGCTTTGATTAACAACCTGCAGATAGTGCATACTGACAGAGCCTTTATTACCAACTGGGGATTTGAAACCTAACATCTGTTCTGCCAAAATTCCAACAGAATGTGCCCTGCTTTACATTCTGGGGACAAGTGTGGCTGATACTTACAGAGTCACACCCTTCCCCCACCTCAGACAATCTGACCATCTCTCATTGTCTCTGCTTCCCACGAACTGTCTCGTCATCAAATGTGTGAAACCTACAATCGGGACAGTTTGTCTGGCTGGATGGCGCTGACGCTGTTTTCAAGCAACAGTTCTCACATACGACCTGGAGTGAATTTGCTGCTCAGGCCACCACTGACTCAGACACCAGCAATAACATCTATACTAACTCTATTCTAGAACACATTAACGGGTGTGTGGATCGAGTAATAACACAAAGAAACATCATAATGTTCCCAAATCAGAAGCCTTGGATGAACCGGGTAGGTTTTCATTCCCAATGCTCAACCTCCTATATGCTTGTTTTGAAAATGGGAACTCATAGCCCATGCTTAAAGCAGAGCTATTAAAAGGTGTCAGAGGGAGGACATCCTGCAGCTAGTAGCACGGTGTGAAGACAACAACCTGAAACTCAACACCAAGTACTGTAGACGAAGGAGATCATTGTGGATTTCAAACAAACTGCCAATCACACTCAGGCTCCCATTCACATCAACGGAGCTGTCGTTGAGTATGAACCCAGATTTAACTTCCTTGGAGAACACAGCTCTGAGGACCTTACCTTGTCCATGGACGACTTCTTATTCTCTCTTCTCTCTCTTTTTAAGCAAGAACTTAAAAGGTCCTAGCTGTACCCCGGGGTACTGAAGAACTTTTACCACTGTACCATTGAGAGCATCCTCACAAACTACTGTACACCTCAGTGTTGTATGACAACTGCACCAATTCACACCATGCATCCCTTCAGAGTGGAGAAAAGCGGTAAACAAATCTTTGGTATTCAGCTACCCACCATGGGGGACATTTACAAAAAACGCTGTCTGCCAAAGGCGAGAGGCATTATCAAAGGTACCTCTCACCTCAATCATGGACTATTCACCCTTCTCCACCCGGGTAGGTGCTACAGGTTCCTCAGCACCTGCACAAACAAACTTAAAAATAGCTTTTTTTGTGGCTGTTACCACATGTGAGGGTTGCCCACTAGAGGGCAGTGTGTTTTTTGTAGTTTTGTTGTAGACCCAGTTTCCCAGAAGGCACCTCGG
>JAOTQY010000015.1:12912817-12930390 GCA_026413445.1 Dolichallabes microphthalmus
TGTATTGGTCTTTCACGTGGAATTCCAATAAAATTGATTCATGTTTGTGGCTGTAATGTGACAAAATGTGGAAAAGTACAAGGGGGCCAAATACTTTTGCAAGCCACTGTACAGTATATTTGCGATGTCAGTGATTTTGTGTGAAAGCTATGGATTTGCCCAAGTTGAGTTTTTAGATATGTATTCATTTCCCGCATTTTCTTAAGTGTGTGTGTGAGTGTATTTATTTTAAGAAAACAATATTTGATGGCTATTTGCTGATGAGTATTATCTGATACTCCAGATTCTAATATCAGTATCAGTATTTCACTAAAAAAAGTGAAATTGTGCCATCTGTATTCCTAACACATAATGTCTACTGCTTGTCTATTGCTTACAAAAGCACATTTGTCACTGATCTACTCTTTACAACCTCAGAATGTGTCTAAATTGAATTATAAACTGGTCAGATTTTATAATTCTATTGAAATGCCAGTCTTATTTCCAACAATTCCAAAACACATGAGCTCAGCAATGGTAGGCTATTTCAATGAGTGGATCATTTGAGTGATCAATGACTGCTTTGACCAGTAAAGGGAAAACCTATGCCGACATTGGCTGATTTGAATAATGATTAGGTACATGATTGGTTGAGTTAATTAGGGTTGGGTGGTTTGGTTGGTCCACTTCAAGCAGTCAGTTGGTCCGAGCGTGCAGTGCATGCAGAAGGAGCAGGTGAGTCAGTGGGCAGGTGTTTGTGTATGATGTGAGAATTTTAGGAGGTGGTCATGCTAGTAGATGTACACAGGAAGATTATTTGATTAGAAATCATGCCACTCAACAGAATGTGATCAAACAGTAGGACATCTAGAGATAAGTTCCACTTTGTTATAAAAAAGAGAGCATGGTGGTGGTGTCCTTAGAGTAGAGAGTTAAAACGTGAAAAGAGAAGACACAGAGAAAGACTGAGAAGTCCAGATGAGGAAATCTTTAAGACACTTGTTTATCACAAATGCGTTCTTGCTTCCATGCTAAATATATTCAAACACTTGTGTGTGTTTAAAGGCAGTAAATTTTCTTGGCCATGTGTTGCTTCATGCATTCTTAGCAATAGTGATTTATAGCACTTATTCAATTATCTCAACGGCTTGGGGTGTAAATTAAAGTACATCTAAAATAGGTTTTAAAGAGCAAGCAAGTACGCAGATTATGAAACAATTTGTACGTACATACATGAGATGGTTAAAATGGGACAGCGAAAGGTGTATGTCCTTTAGTGTCTCGTAGGAATTTAAAGATTAACAATCTATATATACTCCTACAAAAATCAAGCGACGCTGGGTTTTATGTCAAACCCTACAACAGAATATTTAGAACGGTCTGACACACCTATAAAGAAAACTCAAAGAACATTTTTTCTATGAGTAAGTCCTTTGTGTATGATCTGTCCCTTTTAGAACTCATTGGTCAATATATTTAATGATCGGCTCAAGAGGTGTTGATTTTTTCTTCATTTTAAAAAAATTTAAATCCACCCACATCACTCTATGTATATCTGAATTTTCACACATAGGTTATGAGATTAGGTTTTTTTTGGTTAGAGAATTCACCTAGGACATATAACCTCTCATGTACTGTAAATGCCCCCATATTAATGAGATTTGAAATAAAATAATAGTGAAATGACAATGGATTGTAAATGTGTTTAACAATGATTAGCAAAGTACAAGCCGACAGACATGCTTTAGCATATGGTGCTTATTAAATATATGGAAAACACGGCAAAAGAAGCAGCAGAAAAGCACACTAAACCTCTTTTTACGACAAACCAAACTCAGACACACCCACAAACACACTGCTCTCCACCACAGACACATTCTAAGTGCACCTTAATGCACTCTGCCGCATTGAGTCAAAAATACAACCTTACCCACACTCATACACACTCGCATGTGCACACACTCGACAGCAAGTTCCGCACATATAAATAGCACAAATCTACTGGACATGGAATAAAACACCTCCCACTACACACATAGAACACTGTGCAAGACTGGAAGTAAGAGAATGATCCACCGAGGATTATTTCTAAATTTAACAGTGCTCTCCAGATGGCATAGATATTTACATAACTTTTATTATCTAATGCTATGTTACATGTTCATATTTCACCACAAATATGATTCAATCGTGACTTTATTATAAATATGGAAAAATATGCCAATAGGTATATCATATTAGTCAAAGATCCCACTGACCGTTTGAGAGCACTGCCGTAAATAATCCACTTGGTGGTGATAGTGACACTTTGCCTTGTGAGTTCTAAGCACAAAGGTCCAACAAACAGCTAATGCGACACTGGAGCACAAAGGTGCATCTGGCTGTGTTTAATGCAAAGCCAGTGCACAGAGAACAAGAATTCACAGTAATGAGACACTGAGAAGTGAGAGCCTGAGAGCCTCAGGATAAGGCTGGCCTTTTTTTTTTTTAAATCATGATGAAAGAATTCAGAGCTCAGCACTCAAAATGTGACTTATCCCTCATATGCCCCATTGTTTTGCCACATTTTGGATGGAACCTCCCTTGTCAGGCATGGAGGAGACGGCATCTTACTTACATCAAATAACCTCTCTATATACACCTCCTCATTGACCTTATCTCGCAGTATGTCCTGAGAGTGACGAACAAAGGTCACATAACCATCAGCAACATCCATTCCTGGCTTCTGTAGAGGACAGATTGTAGATGAAGTTAGTTAGACACTCCTGTGACAAAGTGACAGGTAATAAATCATTTACATTACATCTGTTAAGTACTTACAGGCACATCCACATATTTTGATGCTGCTTTCACCTAATAATAAATAACCCAGGTTAGAATGGGACCTACTGGAATAATATTAATAATAATAATAATAATGGACAAACAGATATAGGTAGATAGATAACAGATCATGGTTAATAGTATAGTCAGGGAATTGATTCATTCTCACCGTGAAGGACAGGAAGGAGGAGAAGAGAGTTCCCTCATCATACCTAGAGATCTTGGCTAGAACACTTTCAAGAATCACCACAAACTGCATATGTGACAAAAAACAACAACAACAACAACAAAAACACACATCGAAAACAGGTCAGTGACCACACACCAACACAACTGGAATTATAAAATATTCACCATATTACACACTTTCAACCATATTACACTGGCAACTAAAACTCTTACCTTGGCCACCAAAAGTGCAATCATATCCTTCACACTCTCTTCAATGAGTTCATCGATTTTAGAGTGATACTGTTTCTGAAAAGCAACAACACATTTTCAAGCTGACTAAACAGTGAACTCTTGATAAAAGATTATCTAATCTGAGTGATTTAGCACTTCATGTCAGGGATTGTGCCATTGGGTAAAGTTTTAATATACGAAGGTAAGTCAAAAATGATCTGCTTTCTGGTAGAATGTAGAATTTCGTATTGCTTCATTAAAAATGTTGTAGGCTGAGCTGCCAGCCATGAATGCACCGCTGTCCTACCTTCATCAGAAATGAATCTTCGTCCTTATAGAGCTGCTTTCAGAGGACAAAATGGTGAAGGTCCAAAAGGAGCAAGATAAGGACTATAGAGAGGATGCTTTAACGCCTTCAAATAAAGATTTGGCAGAGTGTCGACAGTGTGGGCAAATGTGTGCGGACGTGCTTTGTCATGAATGATCACAACGCCCTGCATTTAATCCAAAGTTTAGGCTTCAGCTCTTTAATAAGCATCTCACTGTAACAAGCACTATTGATTGTTGAAACTTATTCCTGATAATGTTCCAATACTGGCTCTTGATAATCTCTTGATAAAACTGTACAAAATTTTTTTCCAGCTGATGGTTGACTTTTGAACTTTTGCGATTGAGAATTTTTCAATTCCATACGTTTATTCTCAGGCTCATATTGCTGAATCCATGTCTCATCATCAGTAATGATTAACTTTAAAAACTTTGACCTTGGCTAGAGTATTGGTCAGAACACGTGGACACTTTCTCTATACCGTGCACAATGATTTTTGACAAATAACGGCAACAGGACCACCCTCAGACGCTCAAAAATTTATCCCTGCTCTCTGTTCTTCTTTCATGCAAATCACAAGTGGGGTATTTCTTGCACTGCGGTTACAAATGAACTGATGTAACATGTTCACACCTGCACAGCAATGACTAGGGAGAAAGTTGCCTTGAACAAAAAGTGCTGATAAAATGCGGCCAAAAGAAGTTTTAATATAACTGGAGTGCGGATCATTTTTGGCTTAACGTTGTACATGTATATGTGGCTTTGAGCAATTTTGAACCTGTAATATTAATCTCAGTATATATTAGCCTATCTTTTTTTTTTTTTTACATATTGTTAATCATTAACATTTGGAAACCACTGATACTGAGTATATGAATGGAATGTTTGTGGATGTATGTGACTGTTATAATGTTAATTGTTACAACACTGTATAAATGGACATGGAATAAAATCCCTCCCATTACACTCATAGAACACTGTGCAAGATTGTTGTTGATCTTTCGGCTGCTCCCGGCAAGGGGTCGCCACAGCAAGATTATTTACATATTTTTTATTAGCTAATATTTAATGCTATGTTTATACATATTGCACCACAAATATAATTCAATAGTGACATAATTCGAAATATAGAAAAAAATGCCAATTGGTATATTATATTATTCAAGGATCCCATTGACTGTTCAACACAAGCTTTATTTGTGTACATGCTTTAGAAAGGGAATCTACTGACTTACTATAGTACTGTAATCTTTATTTTTCTTCCTCTGTAGATCAATCAGATAGATTTTTTAAAATTAGATTACACCTTTTATTACCTCCTGGCCCATCTCCATGGCACAAAGTTTAGCTGACTGGTCCTTGGCATCCACCATCACGTTGAACATAGTGCATAAGGAGAGTGGGATGCGGAAATCTGTAGAACGGCTACTCTTGGCCAGCTTGGACTCAAATGCTCCCCTGGTGCTAAAGACATGCAAAGAGTTGACCAGAAGAGTATTAATGCTTTTTTTTTTTACCACAGTATGAAGGTGCACCCATGATTGGTTGGTGGACACTTAATGTTTTTAGATACGTCTATTGTCTGGTGGGCATGGTGGACTTATTTCACTTATTAAATTTCAAATAGCTGCTCAAATAATGACACAGTAGATTATTACATCTTTGCACTCATACATGCATGTACCGTTTAACACACGACTCAATCATGTCGCTGGACATGAGCTTCATCCGGTTTTCAAGGTGCTTGGCAAACTCCTCCTCAGGCCAGTGCAGGTCCCTAATGAATGTTTGCAGGGCATCCAGCTTCCAGAACAGATCCTCTGATGTCCCCGAGCCATTACTGCCAGGCACATTGACACATCAAGGGTCAGAGTCTTTATTGATAGGCAAAATGGTAGCATTATCTGTATGACTCAACTCACTGCATAATATTTCTCTGATTATTTTATGCATACACTGACTGAAAGTCAATATCTGGTTAACTCCCAGGAATGTCTTTCTCATGTTCCGTCAGTGTATGGTAAAATAGAGACATGTTAATAACCTCGCACAGTTGCGTGGTTATTCCACCCTCAAAAGGGTCTGAAATCATGCACATGTTAATCAGTCACACTTCTCTAAAAGGGGAAAAGGGCTTGGGAATGTCATGGTGAGAGAAGGCATGTAAGAGATCTAGACCACGGATTTTGAATATTACTGGGTGACTAAAACCTGACACTATTGCTTTTCAGGAACACAGGAATGCATGCATCATTCATCTGCATACCTGCACACGCTGAGCAATGTGTACTCTACTAATTTAAAGCCCTACCATTATCTTGTTAGTGCTGCACACCTTTCTGAGAGCCCAAAACAATATGATTTGCATGGACTTGAATTTCAAGTGAAAAAGGACACTATGGGAGTCCAGATGAGAAACAGAAACACAAAGATCAGGCTCTCTCTCACCACCCATGCCCGACGAGGTTGACGGAGTTCCAGAAGTCAACACACACCATGCAGTCAACTCTGAAGACGTTGCCATCCTGAGTGGAGATAGATGGGAGAGAAGGAGGACGAGGAGTGTTGTAAGGGTCAGGGAGGGGGTGGTAGCCTACCATAGAGTTAAAACATAAGAGTGACTTGAGGTTCTCAGAGTATCTAACGGCAGCCATCTTAGGTAGGGTCCTATACCACAATGTAGTGATAAGAAATATTTGGATGGAATTTACCAGTCTAGAATCTTCAATGATCTCATTGTCTTGATCATGGAATTGAGTATGCTTTTTGAGAAACATGTATAAATATCTGAAGCCTACCCTTATGTTTAAACTCCACAAGAGTTGATTACTGCTTCAGAGTACTTATTTTTTCTAAAGCAAAGACCAGGCAGGGAGGTCCACCAACCCACACCAACTAACCTTCCCTAACCTTTCCAGGCAGACCTGAAATCAGTGTTGGCCCTTTAGAAAAACCCTTCACTTCAAGAAATGGATTTCTTACCTCAGATGCCAAAGCCAGCTATTTAACTCTTTAAAAAAATATTTAGGGCCATTATAGGTCATTAAGATTTGTCTTTGTCACTTCAAAGAGCTAACACAATACTGGTGGGTAAGTAAAACTGTAGTCCTACTTGTAGACACCGTTTTAAATGGGGAAAATTTTCTTTGTTGGGAACTTAAGACTGACTGATTGTAGGTTTGGGTTGCAATCCAGATCTCACCACCTCAGTCCTACCTCAATGGCATGCACATTGAGGAAAATGAAAAGCTTTTCAGTTCTCATTTCAAGTGAACAAACAACTTGGGATTGACCCAAATCCCTTGCAACCTACTTGGCATGAAAATGACTTGAAAACCAATAACTGCTTTGTGCATGTGCTGCATTTTTATGCAAATCAAAACTGCCTAATTAGTGGATATACATTTTTTTTAATCCTCCTTTGAGAGGCCAATGCATAATTTATATGAATATGTTTGTATAAATATTAGATGATATACTGAAGCCTAATTATGACAGCTTGACAAACATTTTTAAATCTCCTATTTTTCTTTTTTTTTATGCTGTAGACAAATCATGTTGACTTTCACATCAAAGCTTGATAAAGATCAAACACCAACCTTCAACTAGTCTTACACATGGGATACTTTGAAGTTAGATGTTTAACCTTAGATTAAGCTTTATCATTATAAAGAGAAAGGGTGGTTTGTATAATTGTTCCTGTATCTTTTGTCTGTTATTTGTTGAATCATAATTCCTGTCTGACTACTTTTTTTTTTTTTTTTTTTTACAATCCAATACATGTGGCATCTCTCTTTAGGTTATATTCCAATGTATTTTTAATAATGTTTGTCAAGACACTACTGTTTTGACTTTACATCATTCCTCCCATTCACGTTTTCACCCCAGAGATAACACACAGCTTCAAGAGGACATCTTCATGCCAAGGATATATTTGAATTAATCAGATCTGAGGTAAACTCATTGAATACACACTCAGAGTCATAAATAGCAGTCATCCAGGATGGAGTGGAAAAGCTAGGCATTTGTGGAAGGTTAACAGATAGTCCTGCTACTGGCACAGGAAGATTTGGTACTTTGGGAATTTGGAGGTTCACATTTGGTAGATTCACATTGGGTAGATTACTTGTTAAACTCCTGCAGAAACAGACAAAAAAAGAAACAAAAAAATCCATAACAGTGGCAATGTGGAATGCTGCAAAAAAGCCATGTAAGACATACAGTAAAAAAGTAACAAGTAAGAAAATTTGTAAAGAAAATGCTTTAGACATTCAAAAAGAGCAGACATAAAGGATCAGTTGTTAAATGTAGGGAAGGTCTCTAAAACATTTAAACACAGGACCTACAGTAAAACTGAAACATGGTTGATAACAGAGACAAGAGCACACATATACAGATAAACAAAAGAAAAGACGCAGCATAGTTTAGCAGCTTGGAAGGTAAGACATGAAGTGAAGGGAAATTGAAAAAACAAGACGTAGATGACAGACGAATAAAGAATCTATTTTCTGTTTTACTACTTGAAGGGGACTCAGTAAGAGCACCATCCAGGTTATCAACCCCCCCTTTTTGTACAAGCCTACAAAGCTCTAAGCTGATCGTTTCCATGGTACATCTGTTTAGTTGAAAAAATATTGATAAAATTAGATTATTAAGGAAAAGGCTTGACAGCCCTTCATCTAGATGAGATTAGATTGGTTATGTGGAAAAGGGTAAAATGCATATGCATAGAAAAAATCAGAGGCATGAAAGACAAATTGATTAGCACAAAAAAGGCATCCTATTTCCTTTAAGCGTGAGAAATGAGGGTTAGTTTACAAAACAAAAAAAAGATGAGAACATGAAAGGCATTGACTGGAGTCTGAAAGAGCGAGTTTTCATTTGGCCTGAAGTTATCTAGTGTAAACTGATGAACAGCTCAATGAAAAAGCTTAAATGCTCTTGGAATTAATTCTGCAATTCTTCCGCCATATACTGAATATATAAAACATTTTTAAAATACTTTAAAACTGTAGGCAAAACTGAGGTGGCTGATTTGTTCTCATGGAAACTTAAGTGAGGTTTTAAATATTTAACTGTGTTATCTGCGATGCCTCCGGACAGTGAACATCACACGCAGACTGTACGTTTGTCCTCACTGCTTGCTGCAGCAATAGGCGCCCTACATTTTTTATCTATCTCATGAAATGCCCTGTGTTACAATCACTCCCAGCCCTGTGGATTCAGAAGGGAGTGGTGTCTTACTTTACAGGTTCCCAGGACTCGCGCTCAAAGCCCCTGTGAATGGACTGAGCAATGGAGGACTCCATTAGATCGACATATCGCACCACCAGCGGTGCGTACAGGTCCTGCAAGTGCTTGTGAAACTTTCCATTGCACAGATGGTCTAGAACAGAAAAAGCAAGCATGGAATCAAGGCCATTCTCATCAAAGACCATCTCATGTAAATATTTTCCATGATCACACACTGCAACCGCTATGTCGCCTATAATATTTTAATAATTTCTTATAAAAACAGGGCTTACAGTCCATCCTTAGGAAGTCATTGAGGAGCTGGAAGAGAGGGAAACTATCCCAGCTTTCAGGGGACTGGATCTCAAGAGCTGCATCCATATCGACACTGTAAAGGGATAAGAAGTGCTCGGCATGCTCCACCATCAGGTCTGACCACCAGGCAAAGGCCTTAATTATTAGGAAAGGAGGTAGTGAGAAGGGGGGGAAAAAGGACAGATTGAAAGACTTTTAGAGTGAAATGAGGTAAAGGGAATCAAACTGGTTCCTGCATGTGGTGTTTTAACTTAAGAAAATTGGAAGTTACTGAGAAAGTGGCTGATGGTGCTACGTTACCTGTATTAAATGACTATTTTCCCACCAAAACCCTCTGAAGCATTTGTGGCTATAAACTCAATTACACTGTACAAGACATCCATATTGATTTTGCAGCAATTACCGTTTTGGATGGAAGACAAACAAACTATTTATTAGTAAGAAATGACCACACTGCTTTACCCAGGGAAGAGATAAGAGATAATATGTTTAGCTTGGTTGACAAAACCGACAAAACTGATTTCTGCAGCAGAGGCCCTGATTTACTACAGATGTACAAACTTGATAACAAAGCTAATTTACCACAAGGGTCTAGAGGACTGTACGAAATAGCTCATATTACCCATTTTGCACATTGATTTACTAAATATGCAATTTAGGGCATTTCTGCCTAAAAAAACACACCAAAAGGCAGATTGTGGTTTCACTTAGCCTGTAATTGAAGTTGTTTCATTTTTAGTATTCGCTGCACATACATTATGTACCTTCCGTGTTCAAACCATTCATAGTGAGTCCATGAAAAGGTTTTCTTTCCATACAGTGTACCATATGCTTTTCCTGGTATAATACATTATTCGTTTTACATATATGGGGCTAAGATTCTGTTCACTCTTAAAGGAATCCATTTGAAATCCACTGCAGGGAATGAGAACAACAGAACCATGCAAGTCCTCTTTTAAATATTGTCTTCTCCCCTTACTATGCATTAGCAAATTAGTCTTTGTGAATACTCTGCAATACGCTCACCAGCTGCACTCGCAATTTATCTGACTGCACAGCTAAGGCAGCTCTTTGGTGATTTATATGAGATCTTAGTAAATCAGGGCCTGAAAGTCTCTTTATCACGCATCTACACACTATTTCTGTACTGTGCAAAATACCTCATGTACTGTATACTTAACTTCCTTTTACTTTAGTTATGTTATTTATCTCAAAATAGCCTTCAGACCCACTGAATCAATAGTCACTATAAATATGTTAAAGTAATAATTGTGTAATTTGTTATTATTATTATTAGTAGTAGTAGTAATCCTACATACATGTATTTTAAAGCTTACATATTACAGTGGAATAAATACCAAAAGTAAATCACTATTTAATATTGTGTTGCAAACATCCTTGCACATGGTTAGATTACTCCACTGTATAGCAACCTTTCCTTCATTTAAATCTATAGCCAATGGAGTCAAGATACCAGAAAATGTGCAGTTTTCATGCAGGTGGAAGTAAAAATCGCTGCATGCTTTTTCTCTTCAAATGGAGGATGTATTCTTTTCGACCATTCACATCACTGCATCCCTGCCATCAGGATGGGGATGTGACTCATGCAACCTTGCAATCCCTGGCATGCCTTAGACTGCAAGCATGCAACAAGCTTCATAAAAAAGGGCATTGTTTTTTATTATGATGTTTTGGTATTTCTTTCTTTTAAAAAAAAAAATTCTCCAAGAGTGCTGCTCAGTTACAGACACAAGGCAAGATGGAAGAAAATGCAAAACAGGGTTCTGCAGATAAACTGAATAGTGTCAAAGTTGTTTAGGGAACTGATCAGCATTGGAGACGGTTCATCCTTTTCTTCGGAAGTATGCTGTTTAGATGCCATACCCTGTAAACACACTTAAAAAATATATATAGCTGAGGATGAACTTACCATTTGCCTAAGCTTTAAGGACACTACACAAAGCGCAATGTCTCAGGTTAGGGACAAAAAAACAAAGCATTCGCTGGAGCATCAGGGCAATGTGTATGGCCAAGGTAAACCAGACACACAATTAGAAAGAGAAAAAGATAGAAAGAGGGTAGCAATGTCAAATCCAAACAACTCCAAGATCCTTCCCCAAGTCCTTTCTTGCAGAACTATACTGGGTAGATCGAAGCAATATGGGAATATGTTGAATGGTTTAGTCTCTGACAAATAACCATCATATTTAAAATTGGCAAGGCAAGCCAAGGGGAGGGAGCCGAGCTATGGCTTTGGATTATGATGTATAGAGACAAAGTAGACTTTAAATTTGGAAACATTAGCAGGAAAGGGGCAAACTGACATGGCAAACTCTGACACGCTTAGGATGACAAAACTAGGGGGTGGGGTGGTGCAAGTACATAGACATTCCCTTTGGAAGAAAAGAAAAACTTTCCATTAGACCAAACCCCTGGAAGTGGGAATGCAAGCTTTACAATCACCTCCATCAAAAAGAGGCTGGACAGAAACAGCGCTAACAAACTGAGACGGACCATAGGCAGACAGAATGCTTAAATTCCCTGTACTGAAAGGAACAGGGAATGAAAGGAATAAAGGCCCCACAGAATTCATGCACAAACCATTACTGGGGAAGAAAGGGGCTGCTTGATTGCATTCAGATTGCTCACGTACCTCTTTTCCCTGCCCAAGAACATGTGGATTGAATGGTAAGAAAAACATGGAAATATTGCTCAGCAGATAAGATACAGGGATAAACTCAGATTTATTTGGCTCAATGGGATATGTTTGGACTGTTGATAATTAAGGTGAAGTTCACACTGATTGCAGGCCCTCCTGAATAATTGAACTGCTAGATTTCATTTCATCAATTCCAGACCATGTCTAGATACTTTACTGAACCGCCCCATTCGCCCACCCAAAAATGACAGTTAAGCCTCTTGAGTGGCTTGGCATGCTTGAGGGGAAAGGTACAATATGTGATGAGGACTTGAGAAGAAAGGAAACAATTTATACTGTACCGATTGGTCTCCTGTACTTGTGACCGCAGCCTGTTAAGCATATTCAAAAAAATAGAATAAATCTATAGAACTCAGGAAGACCACGGATTATCTAAATAATCTAAATATAAACTCCATGTACCGAAGGCATGCCAAGCATGGACATCTCTCACCAGCTGGTGGATGGAAATAACTAATGAATCATGCAAAATATTATAAGTGACTGATTTGTTTTCCTGAATTGGCCACTTTTCATTTTACATGGTATGCTTTTCCAAAGCATAAATAAACAGAACAGGACTTGTTTTAAAGAGCAGAGACTGGAAAATGCGTGTCAACTCTGTCAAACACTATTTAACAAAGTTACGAAGAAATGTATGTCTTAAAAAGCAGATTTTTTTTTTTTACAGCATAAGGTGTGACAAATTGGATGGATAAAAGACAGTAATGACAGCTCACCTCAGCATGATGGTCCTGATTCTGCTGAAGAACCTCAATGACTAACTCCGCCAGGCGGATGACATGCTCCAGTTTTTTGGCAGGAGTAGCTAGGTTTGCTACATTCTCTGGAGCAGAATATTCAGACACAGATGCAGTGTAACCTTTTGGCCAAATTAACTAGGGACATAACATCAAACTGCTTCATTCTGCATGCAGGAACAGTAATATGGTTGATGGCATACAATATTTTAAACAGAAATTCCTGTGTAAAGTCAGTAATGCTTAGTCAGGAACTATCATGGCTTTTCTGAGTCTGCAAATTAGTCTAACTAAGGGGCTCAACTACATGGCGTTGTAGAACATATGGTTGGAGGTCAATTTTAACATAATTCCTGATGTAACAACAGATAAAGGCTTGTTTACAAATTTTACTAAATTTTTATTTTAGAAATCTAAACGAAACTAGCAATCCTATACATCTTATTATACTTAAGACTTGTAATTCCACAGTTGAGACAAACAAACTGTCAGACATTTGATTTAATGAAATGAATGCAGGACAAACAATGCTTTGTGTTTTCACATATAGTAAACAATTGTCTGAACACACAACTGTAAAAAGACAGGAGAACAAAATACAAAGTGATGATAAGCAGCAAAGTCCTTCTTTCCATGGAAATGTGGACCAGTTGATTAGTTACTGGATATGCAAGTTACATCCCCTGGCCCCGGGGTGTAGCGTGTGAAGATTAGAAGGGTGTAATGGGGGCTGAATTAGAAAATTATCCAGATGTTTTAAACTAATTTCATAATAGGACTAGGGCACAAGGCGAGGTACACTCTGGACAAATTGGGTGGACAGGGTGCCAAACCCTCACAGGACACACTCACTCACTACAGGCAATTTGGTAATGCCAATTAGCCTAACGTGCATGTCTTTGGACTGTGGGAGGAAACCCACCACACACTGGGAGAACATGCAAACTCCATCCACACAAATCCCAAGGCAGGAATCGAACCCAGACCCTGGAAGTGCAAGGCGACAGTGCTAACCACTAAGCCAACCAGCCACCGTGTATATGCATGTTATCACTCCTATAACACTACCGATCAGTGATTTCTGAGCCTTTTAAGATTATATACACAAGTCACGATGCAATCAACACAAGATGATGAAGTAATGATAATCAAGGATTATCATAATCCAGGTTCATACTTCATCCATATTCAGTGTGGTAAATTGTTTGTAGTTCTCAATAGTTTGTCTGTGGAGACACCTGGGTTATAGTGCATTGTGCAGTTTGTGAAAAAAAGGTGGAAGAAATTATTTTAAAAAAAACAAAAAAAACATTTGATCACACTTTAACACACTGAAAGTACAGTCACTGCTATATTTGTGATAGATAGTATTGCACAACTGATCAGTCACAAAGAATCATTAGGACCCTTTGTTCATACCTTATAAATAACAACACAATGACACAAATGTTGTGCAAGCTTTGAAAAGCATACTATCTTCACATACAGTTTTCAACATTCAGTATGGTGCAAGGAGAGAGACAGACCATGCCATAGTTGCACAAGGGAAATACTTGTGTCAAAGGGAAGTGCATGGGGTTTAGACAGTATGCTTGTATTTAAGTGTTTTATATATATATATATATATATAAAATGTGTGATAAGATAAATGTTAGAGGGCGAAGGTCATAGGTCAATGTCAAATATAGCTTCACCTGGATCCCTTTGATCCTTTAGAGTTTTCTCAACTTGAAAGAGAGAGAGGGAGAGAGAGAAAAAGATACAAAAAAAAATTTTTTTTAAAGAAAGAAAAGGAGGGGTCATTAAGGAAATATCTGGCATAATGCTGTGTTTAAGTCAGTGTTAGGCATCATCTTTTGTAAGCTGAATCTTCTGTGGACTCCAAAGGATTTTCACGTATTAATATGCAGACAAGTATCTTGAAAATAATACACACACAGTGGTGAACAAGGACACAGATGACAAACAGTAAAAAAAAAAAAAAAGCACCAAAGAGCTGTTGAGAAAAATGATAAAATATGCAGACAAATATAAAACAAGTCAAACATTCAATGACACACGTTAACTTGGCACAAATAAACCTTGCAGTGAAAAAAAAGAAAGACACACTTGACAAATAGAGCACAGGATTGTTGACCCTCACAAAACACTGATGACTGCTCACGTAGTCAAGAACAGAACGAACGTATGACACCGGTTTAAACACACATGACTCATTGCTCCATTGCTCTAGTCCAGTTCTCCTGGAATCTGAGTCAGCTGCTGAAGTGCTCTGGAATCCCCAGTGAAACCAGCTAGTACAGTACAGCACAGACACACGAGCAGACGACTGAGGGAGATAACAAGTGAGAAAAGCAAAAATGCATTCAAGTCATGAGCATGAGCTTCAAACCAAAGAAAAGGACAAGAAGAAGCTGAACAGATGCGTAATCGTGTTATGTCACAAACAGATGTGGCCATAACCAGCACAACTTCCTGTCCACTCCATGGAATTATAATGGATTGCCTATAAATCATAGGTAATCTAAAAACAGATACATTCATTCTATTGTACTGTATTGCAGCTGCCTAGTCCAGCTTAAGCCTAATACTGTATATGCCTGTGTGCAGCAGGCTGACTGTTTGTATAAGGAAAATGTTTTAAATGAGAAAGCAACTTTTTTAATCGGTTTGTTATTGGTGCCTTTCTCCAATAATGTAGAAGATTCCGTGCCAGTGCAAAAAAAAAGAAAAAAAAAAGCAATCACACTGGTTCAACAATCACTGCAGAAGGAATGAAGAAATAATGAGCCAATAAAAAATTATAATGCGTAGTTTCATATATGGGCCTGTCTCCCCTACTCTAATCATAACCACACTCCGCAGCAAATGCTAGAGGGCTGTGATTGGACAGATTGCATTTCAGTGTAAAACCTTCTGTCACTAATGAAAACCAGTACCGTTTGTTAATTGCATTTCCTGTTTTTCAGCAGTGTGGTTACTTTATGCCCTGGAACATAATCTTCTCCATAAATAATTTTAATCTATAGAAGGTCATCTTGCTAATTTGGCTGATAGCACACCTGGTCTAACTACAGCACCACTGCTGACCGGGAATATTCAAAATATTCAACTTGTTTACAATGAATGGTTCCTATAGCAGTAGAAAATGTACATACTGTAAACATTTTACTTCTATACAATTTTACCTTCTATCTAAAAAAAAAGAAAAAGCTGGCGATATCATGAAAGACAGGATGTACAAGAGTGAAGAAAGAGCGATGAATAGGGTGAGAAGAAATTACTCACGGATGGTTAAATCCATCACTTGTGTAGCCAAGGAGTAGACAGGGTGATCATACATTTCCCTCTTTTTTCCTGAAGAAAAAGAGGATTTGGGCATGCAAGAGTTTGGGGTCAGAAATCAGGGGGTTAAGGGCTAAAGATGGTGAAGGGCATGTCTGGTGGTCTTTATGCAAACTCATTTGCAATATAATGGCACCAAAATCATTTTGAAAAGGTAATGAGCAGACAGTGCTCCAGTTTGCATACTTTTTAGTTCACCATTTTAACCCTCAAATATCACAAATTATAAGGGAAAAATATTAACAGGAAAGAGCCAATGATATATGGTATAAGGCAACCAGTAATAGGGGGTAAGGAGGGTGAGGTGTGAGGTGGGATCAAAAGACAGGGGGGTACTCAATTGATCAGGGCCCCATGTCTTTTGAAAGGGAAAAAAGCCCAATTCTAAATAGACCATCATCATCTTCCTGTAATGTTCTTACGGCTGGCTCAACCGAAAAAACAATCCATCATCCCTGTCCTTTCTGTCCTAAATATCTGCCATTACTCACTACTGTATTTCTTTTCCTCTTGTCCCACTGTGTAAATTAACTCATCTCTATTGCTTAAGGTATTACCCCAATTCTGTACCAAGGTTTTCCCTGTCAACACTTTCCCTAGCCTAGACTTTGTTGCATCTTCCCTGCTTACCTTTTAATTAAGTCCCTTCCTTAAGTTTCTTCCCAATTCCTTAATCTATGACATGCCTGGATTGGAAGGAAACTCCATAAGGCCAATGAGTGATCTTGGAAGATTTACTTTAATCCAGCCATCGCAAGGAAGGAAAGATCTTGGCTTTAGAATTGGGCAAAACTGTACAAAAAGAAACAGAAAGGTGCAGGGTAATGGAAGATATTTTGCATCTTTAACTAATGTCCCTATGCTTCATTTTCCATGTCACCAAGTGAATGGAAGGGATCAGAAGCTTTTTACTCTGTGAATTTGAATGCATTTTTACTCACAAGGTAATGTGCACAAAAGCATCTAAGCTACATGAGTAAACAGCTTGTAATTTGTTCCGAAGTCAACCATGATGATCTCTGAAAATACAATAGATACAGTGCAGTAGGTAATAATTTCGGTTGTTCCGTCACTTGTGCAAAACCATTTTCACGCACAGCATCTGGAGATGGACTGGTATTTATACATATCCTTCGGAGTGAAAAAATACATTTCCTGCAGGATTCCAGCAGGAACAGACACACAGACATTTTAAATAATCTTTACTTCGGTTTAGTCATTAATAAGTATATGAATCGTTTATAACGTGTCTAAATGAAAGCGTAACTAACATACTTACAGATCGATTAGGTATAAAGAGCTGGTCAATATTACCAGGAATTAAGATGGACCAACGTACAAATTTCTTTACAGTTAACCTGATTATCTTAACATAAAGGTGAATTATAAAACAATATGCTACTGTATATTATGCATGCTACATTATACATAATTTATTTAAGGAAAATACTATATGCTATATGTATGTATATAATCTATACATACATATACATATAAACACTGTGTGACCCAAGAAAAGTCATACTCTCCATAAGATTTTTCCAAGCATTGATTACGGTGCACAATGAGGTAGACAATTTATGTGTCACAGTGATTGCTCATGCTTTCAGAACTATTCATTCATTCATTCATTTTCTATACCGCTTTATCCTGTTCAGGGTCGCGGGGGGCCTGGAGCCTATCCCAGGAG
>JAOTQY010000015.1:13073045-13083570 GCA_026413445.1 Dolichallabes microphthalmus
CCCGTCTCTGTGTGCATGGAGTTTGCATGTTCTCCCCGTGCTTGGTGGGTTTCCTCCGGGTACTCCGGTTTCCGGTATAAACTGTATATCAAAATACAGCAATTTCCTGTAGTCTATTTCTACAGTACAAATACTGTAATAAAACAGCATTTTACTGCCAAAACTGCTGCCAGTAATTTACTGTAATTTTACATGAATTTTTTTTACAGTGTAGTTATTAAAAAAAGAAAGAAAGAAAATTACATTGTTTGCTTAAATTCTTTTGGAAAGAGATTTTAACATAGATTAAAAATTTAGTAGGCTAAATCACACATCATCCTTTAGGTCCAGCTCTCTAGTGAAATGTCTCAACATTTAAAATGACTAGGGAATGATCAACTAGCAGCATTTAAATCTGATGTCACACACATTTGGCCTGTCCCCCCCCCACCAATTAGGTAACCTGTAAATTCCCACTTGCCAGCCAACTCCCATGCCATACAACAGCTTATTGTTAACCACATAGTTCTGAAATGCTGCTTATACTTCATCATCACATGATATCGAAGATAGCCATGATTGACTAATGTCACTGTGGTTGACAGAGTAGAATACACACACAAATTTCCTCCCTCGGCTTATGTCCACACATTTCTGTAGTGATGTCAGTATTCAAACTCATGATCTCCTGATGATGTGAAGGTTTTGTGTTCTATTTTCTTTCATTATAAACATGAAAAACTTTTCTCTTTCTATTCATTAAACTTGACAGTTTCTGCCAATACATTCTGCTACATAAAATAATATATACCTATGCAAGACTACACTTAACCAAAATTCACTGCAACACAGGACTACATAAAGTGCATGTGTGCAAACAGTGCAAGACAATACAATCACTACGGAAACAAAACAATAGGGCATAGATAAGGACATTTCGGTGCCAACCAGTACACAGTTCAAAAGTGAATAAGTGCAAGAAGATATTGCAAAATAATGCTGGCAGCTATGTCACATAAAGTAAAATGTAAACATAGACATGTATTTTTTGCAACAATAGTGCAGGTGATCTCTACTAGTTCAAGGTAGAACTGTGCACAGATTATTAAAGTGTGTGTGTGTGTGTGTACACGTCAATCCAGTCTGTGGATATTAAGACTTCTGGTGGCATGTGGAAAGAAACTGTTACACAGTCTAGTTGCTAGCACCCAAATGCTTTGGTATCTTTTTCCAGATCGCAGAAGGGTGAAAAGTGTATGTGAGGGGAGTGTGGTAATGCTAGTGGCTTTGCGGATGTAGAGTGTGGTGTGAATGTCTGTTTTGGAGGGGAGAGAGACCCAGGTGGTCTTCTCAGCTGTCCTGACTATGCCGCGATATCTATGTCCCAAACCAGGCAGTTTTCATCCTACTTAGAAAGCAGAGACACTACTGAGGCTTTTTGGCTATGGCACTGGTGTTGATAGACTAGATGACATTCTCGCTCATATAAACTTCACAGAATTTAGTGCTCTTGATGATCTCCTCAGAGGAGGTGTTGCTGTTCAGCAGAGAGTGGTTCCTCTGTGCTCTTTTGAGATCCATATCCACCCCTTTTGTTTTATTCACATTCAGAGGCAGCTTTTTGTTTCTGCACCAGTTCATTCATCGCTGCACCTCATCTCTGTATCATGATCTGTGCTAATAAGAGCCACCATGGTCGTGTACTTTATGATGTGATTGGAGGCTGCAGAGGCAGCAGACCGAACAGCAGTGAACCGAACACTCTCGGGGCCCCAGTGCTAAGTGTGGTGGTGTTGAAGATGCTGTTCCCAAACTAGACCGTCTGTGGTCTTCCAGTCAGGATGTTCAGGAACAAGTTGCAAAGGGAGGTGTTCAGACCAAGTAGAGGGGTTGAGGAGGTGTTGAGGTGTCTTATGAGGATCCTCTCAAAGCGCTTCATAATCGTGGGTATAAGTGAGACTGGATAGTAGTCATTGAGGCAAGACACGGGAGACTTCTTTGGGACAGAGACGATAGTGATGGTAGTCACCGGCCCTGAAGCTTCTTGGCAATATGGCACTATTCAAAGAGATGTTGCCTATATCAGAGAGCATCCCCAAGCTGTCTGCACATCGTCATGTTGTCCAGCAGCTTTCCATGGGTTGACTCTGTGTAGATTTTTCCTCACATTGGCTGTGGTCAGACATAGTACTTGGTTGTTGGGGGCAGGGATGGTCTTCCTCACTATATCCCCGTTCTGGGGTTCAAACCGCACTTCGAAGTTGTTCAGAGCACCTGGAATGGAGGCATCATTGTCACAGACAAGTGAAGTTGGCATGTAATTGGTGATGCCCTGGATGCCCTGCCACATATACCATTATATATAAATTGTACATCAGATTGAAAATAATAACCGTTTATCTTGCTTTTGGTTATGTTAAGCACTGTAAAATGCCTTTTTGTATGAAATGTGCTTTATGAATAAGCTTGCCTTCATAAAATTGTCACTTTATTTTTCAGGAGTGTTTTTCATTCCCTATTTGACTTTCCTGTTTGCCTGTGGCATTCCACTGTTTCTCATGGAGATATCATTGGGTCAGTACACTAGTCAGGGTTGCATTACCTGCTGGAGGAAAATCTGCCCTTTGTTCGAAGGTGAGCACCTCTGTGTTTTTAATGGCCCTTAAAAGTTTTTGCCTAAAATGTACATTGGATTGTTCAGTACTTCAGATTTTTGAGAGGATTGGGCATTTAGATAATGGATTAATTGCCATTTACCTTAAGGCCCTAAGTAAAGGAAATCTGTAGATGGAGAACATTTTTAACAAATTTTTTAAAGGGTTTGGAGTAATTATTATGGTATAGCAGTGGTCAAAAACTGCATTGGAAGCATTATATTGTAAATTGAATAGATAGATTTTTATTTATCAAAGATGTAGTGTGTATGAGTATCTTTTACATGTATTTTTTAGAAGATGACTTGAAAACTAAAATATTTTTAGTAGGTATTAAGTTTTTTGATTACTCTGTAACTCCTTATTCCTCAACAAACAATTCATAAATACCTACAGTGAATAAAACTCATTGGCAATTTTAGCAACTACCTTTAACAAATAAATCATCAAATCTTATCTGCCAAGGACCGGGTTTTCGGGTTTTCATTCAAACTATGGTATGCAGGAGTGACACTTGACTGTTCTGGCTGGTCTTTGTCTTCAGTTAACAAGCAGATTATTTTGTTAGAATGAGAGCCTGCAGCCATGATGTAGATAAGAGTTAAAGTTCTTTGTATAAGTGGAAAGTATAGTTGCACAGTGACTCAATGTAATGTTATTGCTGTGCACAGTGTATCATCACTGTTCATCAATCAGTTCATCAGGACCACCATACAACCACCAGTGTGCAGATATACATTGGCTATGGCATTGGAATGAGTGCATGAAGCACAGCATCATGCTCATGTTGTTGTAATTGCTCTTTGTCACTCCTTGGAAACAGTCCAACCAAAAAATATCCAGCTAATAGTAGACAAAGGGCAAGAGGACATTTAACACACTGCACATGGAAACTCTAGTAGCAATAAAGTTAGTAGCTACAAAGAGGCAGAGGAAATACAGAGGTTATAAATCCCAACAACACTACTGCACGTGTCAGTGCTTTACTGACGATAGTCTGCCAATGAAATTACATAAGCTCACTTGTCCTTTGATTGAGCAGGGCAAATTGTGAATAACAATGAAAACTGGTATATGAAAATGTTATATGAACATATAACTGTCTATAATGAATAGGGTATTTGGTTTATTATAGGTAAGTTTTAAAAATTATGCATTTAAAACTTCACAAAGGTATTTGTCTATTGTAAAGAACAAGGAGTTAATAGATATATACAGTATTTTATGGATTGTTGTATTTTTGACCCTATAAATTTTCAATGACATGCCTTTATGTGGTGTGGCTGGATAAATGTCAAACAATGCATTTACTGTATTTCCTTTTTGTAGGATTAGGCTATGGAAGTCAGGTCGTCGTGTTGTACTCCAGCATCTACTATGTGATTATTTTGGCCTGGGCATTCTTCTATCTTTTTTCTTCCTTTAGTCTTGAGGTCCCATGGGCTACCTGCATCAATACCTGGAATACTGGTATTTTTTAATATTAACATACACCACTCATAATTATCAAACAGTAACTGATACAAATAACTGTGAAATGGATTAGGAGTTGTTTGTACTGTATAAAACAGAATGCAGAAAGAATACTACGCATGGATATTATGATATTTCAATGTTTTACAATCTATCCACCACTGTTACTGTAGCTAACTGCCAACTTGTAACAATGCATTTTATACAGTGTATTCTAAAAGTCTGGATACAAACTAAATCTAAAAAATAGTTATTTTTGTTTATGCAAGCAGACACCCTGTACCAGACTTTTTTTTTTTCATGATATAGCCTAATATTTGTATCATATATTTAAAGAGAGTTGTATTTTCTGTTTAGTTGCAGACATGACCAAAGAGGTCACTAAAAGATTTATTTTAATTCTGTGTGCTTATTTTAGATGTTAGGGTGCATATTATACTGATAGTTTATGCTTTCATTACAGTAGTACAAAATAAGCTCTCATGTACAGGGGTTGGACAATGAAACTGAAATGCCTGGTTGTAGACCACAATAATTCATTAGTATGGTGTAGGGCCTCAGTTCATCTTAGGAAAGTCTTGCACAGTGGCCAGAGGGATTTTGAGCAATTTTGAGCCATTATTCTTGCAGAATAGTGGCCAGGTCATTACGTGATGCTGGTGGAGGAAAACATTTCCTGACTCTCTCCCCCAAAATGGCTCAATAATATTTAGATATTGCAGCCCAAACTATCACTGATCCAGCCCCATGCTTCACTCTGGGTGGTACGCTTCTTTGGGGCTTCTCCACACCGTAACTCTCCTGGATGTGGGAAAGACAGTGAAGGTAGACTCATCAGAGAACATGTTTCACATTGTCTACAGCCCAAGATTTTCGCTGCTGGTACCATTGAAACCAACGAACCGACGAACCGTTTTGGTGAAAATAGGAGAGTTGAGGACACATTCGTCAGTGAGTTGGCCAGCTGTGGTTTTATGTTTTCTGGATACAATCCGGGTTAGCACCTGAACATCCCTTTCAGACAGCTTCCTCTTGCATCCATATGGTGGTATGTTGACATTACCCTGGATACTGTGGCTCTTGATACATCACAAATACTTGCTGTCTTGGTCACAGATGCGCCAGCGAGACACTTACCAACAATTTGTCCTCTTTTGAACTCTGATATGTCACTCATAATGTTGTGTGCATTGCAATATTTTAAGCAAAACTGTGCTATTACTCTGATAATTAAACCTTCACATTCTGCTCTTATTGGTGGAAGGTGTAATCAAAGAAGATTGGGCACCAGGCTGGGCATATTTAGCCATGAAACCTCCAACACTAAATTGGCCAGTGTTTCAGTTTCATTGTCCAACCCCTACATATATTTTGGAATATTTTAGTTTTTTGGAATCTAATTATTATTGTAAAATACATGTTTATCAATACATTTATTTTGGAAAACTATTAAGTTGAAATTATTATTGCACATGTTGTCATGTTCCTAATTTATTTCTAATAATATGATTATTATTTCTTATATTTCAGTGCATAGTTTTAGACCATGTGCTTGAACTGTGTTAGAAACCTGGTCTTAAATATTTGCTGTGTGTTCTCTCTTCAACAGAAACATGCACAGAGTTTGACAAAATGGACAATTTGCTCAACTCAAGTATACCAGAAAATGCAACTTCACCTGTTAAAGAGTTCTGGGAGTGAGTTGTTTTTAAACCGTGCTTAAAATACATCTACTGTAAACATTTTTTAGAATGTAACAGCTCAAGTATGGTTTGTGTTTTTCAGGAGGAGAGTGCTAAATCTCACAAGCAGTATGGATGATCTAGGCAATGTGAGATGGGAGCTGGCTCTGTGTCTCCTTTTAGCTTGGATCATCTGCTACTTTTGTGTGTGGAAGGGAGTGAAGTCTACAGGCAAGGTGAGAGCTTCTCTACACATTTATGCACTTCAAATGTTCATTATGACTTTAGTAAAATATTGTGCCATGGTCTTTGACTTAGTTTGACTGAGCAATGTCTCTTACTTTCTTAGGTGGTCTATTTTACTGCTACCTTTCCTTATGTGATATTGGCAGTCCTTTTGGTGCGGGGACTTACGTTGCCTGGGGCTGTCACTGGCATAATTTTTTACCTCTACCCAGATTTTACACGTCTTGCAGACCCCCAGGTATTTAATCACACTTGCTAATAATTGCAATCCTTGGTAAGTCCTAATAGTAGTAAAAACATATAGTGTATTTTATGTCTAAATTCCTTATTTTATTATAATTACAGTTGCATTGAAAAGAGAACTGTTGTTTATATATCACGTGTTTTGTAGAGAACTGGTGAACAAGAAGATTATGGAATGCAAATGTACATTATATTAACCCTTAATAAACTCTTAACATCTTTGAGAGTTTGCAGATGTTGCTTTGCCAGATAGTCAGTGGGTACTAAAGCCTCTTTATTTCTTGCATGGCATGTAGGTGTGGATGGATGCTGGAACACAAATTCTTTACTCCTACGCTCTCTGCATTGGGTGCCTCACTGCCCTGGGAAGCTACAACAAGTACGATAATAACTGCTACAAGTGAGTAAACTAATCTTGTAGAAAAAATAGCTTATATGTCTGTATGTATGAGTAACATCTAATATGTGTGTATGCATCCTTGCAGGGACTGTATTTATCTGTGCCTGTTGAATAGTGGAACCAGTTTTGTGGCTGGTTTTGCCATCTTCTCAGTACTGGGCTTTATGGCTTATGAGCAGAACACAGACATCTCAATAGTGGCAGAGTCAGGTGACTGGAGATCTAACCTATCTGCTAAGTTCCAACCAGTACACGTATCCAGAAAATGTAATGTGTTGAGAAAAGTGTCATCCCTAAAAAATTGTTTTGCTTTTGTAGGTCCAGGCTTGGCCTTCATTGCATACCCCAGGGCAGTTGCTATGATGCCTGTGCCACAACTATGGGCCTTTTGTTTTTTCCTCATGATTATTCTGCTAGGACTTGACAGTGAGGTGAGTACAAAAAAGCAATTAAAAGCAGCCGTATGAACATTTTATCATGGGTCATTTCAGTGACTAATGAATGTTTCAGGTCAGGCCACCCCCATATATAGTTATGTTAATAATAATAGTTTGAATGGCCATAGTTGTGTACAATAGATGAATATGTGCACAGGTTCTGATACATTACTATAAAAAGAAGGAAATACATGTGAATATTTACACCATCCTCAAAATATTTGTATTGAGTTTAATCATACAAAAATAATGTAGCACTATTTATATATACACGCACACACAAACAGTGTATTAAAAATTGCAAGAGTAATTCAAAGCAGGAGCCATGTAGTACAGATAATGTGTAAGTACAGTGGGGAAACCTAGGCCATGCAGAAACAGAAGCAACATATTTTAAGTTGCGAGATAGAAAAGTGCACAAAAGTGGATTAATCACCGAGGGCAAATTCGCCATGAACATGTGAATGTTTACAGTGTCATCTAAATATTTGCATTGAGTTTAATCATACGTTATTTTTTATATGAATAAACTCAAATACACTGATAGCACTATAAGCACAGAGGACATTCCGAGGAACCATTTAGCACATAGAATGTATAAAGGCAATGGGGAAATGTGAACCGTGTGGACAGTAATTAAAAGAAAAAAGCAATTATAAGAAAAAAAGCTAAATATTTTAAGTTGTGAGATAGAAATGTTAATAAAAGAGGATTAGTTGCTCGACCGCTGGTCCTGAGGGCAAATTCCTCAGCTACTGTAGCTGAGCATGTGTGTGTGTTAATGCAAGAGGTGTGCCTTGCATCTCTTTGCAAAGTTTGCTGATGTTGGGTGCATATCCTAACAGCAGGCTCTGTAATTATTACTACAGTAATTTTTTAAAATACTTATTTCATTTTATTATAATAAAAACAATAATAATAATAATAATAATAATAATAATAATAAAAAAATTAATGATTATTTTTATTATTATTATTGTTATTATTATTATTATTATTGTTGTTGTTGTTGTTGTTATTATTATGATTATTATGATTATTAGGTTTTATTTAAAATTTCCTTTTAAATGTATAATCTAATTTTCCACCATTACAATCCTTGTGCACCCCTAGAGCCCCCTAGAGGCAGTCCTTGGGGTGTGCGCTTACAGTACTTTGGGAAACCTGTGTTTAATCACATAAGTACTTTTGTTCTGTCCAACTCTCCTTGCAGTTTGTGTGTTTGGAGGCGCTGATAACTGCTGTAACCGACATGTACCCCTCATTCTTCCTCTATGGTCATCGCCGGAAAGGATTTCTGCTCATCATTTGTATTGGGTGTTTCCTCTGTGGCCTGGTTATGGTGACAGAGGTGATTATGCTTTCCTGTCTTGGGTTATGAAGTCATCTTGAAATAACTTTTTTTTTTTTAAACATAAAGGTAGATTTTTTAAAACACTATTACTATTGTATTTTCACAGCAATGCAAAAGCACATTGCAGTGACATAAGGTTTACATGAAAGTGAATTATAGCTATTTTTTTGCCAGAAACCTTTATAAAACACATCCACAACTGTCTAATAGTCATAAGTACTTATTATAAATATATTCTTTGTCTCTTTTGCACTTTCTTACAAATTGTTTAATCCTCCAGGGCGGATTATATATTTTCCAGTTGTTTGATTAC
Organism: Dolichallabes microphthalmus; assembly: GCA_026413445.1. Taxonomy (NCBI): domain Eukaryota; kingdom Metazoa; phylum Chordata; class Actinopteri; order Siluriformes; family Clariidae; genus Dolichallabes; species Dolichallabes microphthalmus. The sequence goes on from JAOTQY010000015.1 coordinate 13,081,827, forward strand.
TATTGCTGCAGTGGGATGACCCTTCTGTTATTCGCCATTCTGCAGTCAGTGTGTATAGGGTGGGTGTATGGTGAGTACATAATGCTTTTTCAGTTTTGAGTTAGGAATCCTTATGAAAGAACTATTGTATAGTGACTAAGGCTTCCCTGCTATGTACTGTGACTGCTTGGTTTCATATAAACTAAAGCATCTAACAGATATTTTGGATAAACATAAACCGTGGCTTTATTCGTATGTGTTTATTTGATCTTTGCTGATATTATGATGCCAAAGCTTTTTGTCACTATAACAAAGCGAGGCAGAAACAGATTTGGCAGAATTCTGAAGCACATCTTAATAGTTATTCTCTAAATATAAAACATAAATTTTAGAGTAAAAACCTCTTTGACAGTATTTATCTTAAGGGTCAATTACCACACCGCTATACCCATTCCAACCAACTTCAAAGGCCTGGGAGGATAGAAACTGGTCTAGTTGACAAACAGCATTCCATCATACACCAGGGTCTTTCTCAAACTGTCACACATAATAGGAAATACAAAGGATGTTGCAGTGAATACCAAATCACTAAAAGCCTACCTTGTCAATCTCCTTTATTTATTCAGGAATGCAGTGTTCTTCAGATATTCATGAAATTCAAGATCTTTCGTAAAACACTTTAAAGTGTGGTATAATTGACAAAGCTTTTTCTGCCCCTACATTCTTTTTTTTTTTTTTTAAGCTGGTTGTTTCAGTTAATTTTACACACTACATCCTAAACTCTGTTTTTTCATGTCATAAGCTTTTGTAGTAGATCTGTGCCATAAGAAGCTTATACATCACAATTAGCTTTCATGCAGTTTAATGCTGAAATTTGCCAAACATGATTACTAAAAATTCTGGCTTTTTTCTGATTACATAGTCTTTCACCAATAATTGTGCTTTAGCCATTTTCACCATTAGCGATCAGAAAACAAATTGATTTATGAGTGTAAAATCGTTACCCTATTGTACTAGTAACAAAATGACAAATATATTGTATTATATTTAGATAAATTGCCTGTCATTTATCTTAGAATATTTTGCAGATTACCTACTGTACTTCACAGGACCATGTCTAAACACATTTTTAGCCTAACATTACAGAATCATGTTCACAGTTAGTTACAGTATAACTATTCTTTTAGTCATTTGTTTAACCATGATTTTCATTCTTTGGCATTTCAGCATGGTAAAAATGTTTTTGCACGCTCTGTGGGTTCTCCTGTTAAAATCTTGACTAATGAACCAAATCCATTAAAAAAGCATTAAAATTAGGGACTGTTGATATAAATCATGGACCCCTGTGAGTACTCAGATTCCACTTTTTTAACCAGAGGCCTACAGTATAGTAGGGTATACATTGGGGCAAAACAATATTTAGTCAGCCACCAATTGTGCAAGTTCTCCCACTTAAAAAGATGAGAGAGTCCCTGCCTGAGATTGATCGAGCCCACCGCATACCTACATCTAAACCCGCTTCAGGACAGAGACCCAGGCCCGTCATTCTCCGTGTCCACCGGTACCAGGTGAAAGACCAACTTATTCGGGAGGCTCCACGAGAGAGAAGCTGGAATACCACGGTCAGCAGGTTCGCATCGTGGAAGACTACGCTCCCGAAGTTTTAAACCAGCGAGCCGAGTATAGAGAGGTTATGACTGAGTTATACCACCGTGGACTCCGGCCTTCTCTCCTGTATCCAGCACGGCTCCGGATCACTCTGTCT
>JAOTQY010000015.1:13163499-13175999 GCA_026413445.1 Dolichallabes microphthalmus
GGGAACGCCAATTAGCCTAACCTGCATATCTTTGGACTGTGGGAGGAAACCGGAGTACCCGGAGGAAACCCACTAAGGGGGGCACAGGAAGACCATGAAAACTCCATGCATGCAGACCCAAGGTGTGAATCGAACCCGGACCTTGGAGGTGCAGGGTGACACTGCTAATTTATATGAACCTTATATAAAATTATTTAAATTTGTATTTGAATATGTGTTTTTTGGAGAAGTGTCATCAGTAGTTTATAGAATAAATCAAAACTTTATTTTAGGTTATCAAAATACAAACCTATAAAAAGAACAACCTGAATTTTTTTTTGCAGCGTTCTTATTATTTTTCCAGCGCTGTACAGGTTTCAGAAGCATATAAATAATACTGTTTAATCCTGATAGTGATTTTCAAACCTGTGCCATTTCTATGCGCATCTCACTGTGGTCCACTAGGGGGCGGTCTGTTCATGGACAGTACTGATGGGCGGTTTGTAAACACGAAGAAGAACAGGTGTCGCTGGAAGTGTCTAGTTTGTGAGCTGATATTTTTGTTTGTTTACAGTAATTCATTAACATTCTTAAGGTTTTAATCGCGCAAAAGTAAGTTTTGTTTTATACTTTTATCCAAATTATGTTTTGTTTATAATATTACATAGTTACATCAGCCATTTACAATAATTTACTAATATTCTGGCAATGTTTCCACTAGTAATGGGATCTTAAACCAGGGTCTCTGTATAAGGTTACTTCTTCTTGGATCACAGGAGTTAAACCTGATGTTGTCTTCTCTTGTAACCCTGCCCTCTCATAGTTTTGAAGTGTGCTGCATTCTGAAATGCTTTTCTGCTTATCATACTTGTAAAAGGTGGTTGTTTGAGTCCTGTCAGCTCAGACCAGCCTGACCAATGTCTTATGATGCTGTTCACAAAATCTCCACTTTCTATATGTTTGTTGTTGTTAGATAAAAAAAAAAAAAAAAAACACTTTCTGTTAATTCTTAAAATTAATATGCATGAGGCGGCACGGTGGCTTACTGCTCAAAACTATAGCTTCTCACCTCCAGGTCTCTTCCCACCTTTGTGTCTGTGTGCATGGAATTTGCATGTTCTCTTTCCTCTGGATACACTGGTTTCCTCCCACAGTCCAAAGATGTACAGATTAGACTAACTGCCTTTTCCAAATTGCCTGTAGTGACCAGATGTGCCCTGTGATCGACTGGCATCCCATCCAGGGTGTATCCAGCCTAGTATCCTACCAACTTCCATGAGATAGGATACAGACTGCCCTGATCCTGTCCAGGGGAAGTGGTATAGATGATTGTGTGAGAGTGAGTGGGAAAATCATCTGGCATCAATGTGCATTCCATGGTTAAAGTGACGTATTCTCCCATTTTATATTTTGAGTTCATCAGTCTTTTACAGTAGTCTTTCATGCATTGCCCTGCTAACACGTGATTGGATTTAATGAATCAACATCATTTTCCTAATAAAGTTACCAGTGCTTGCATGTTTGTGTTTGTTTTACTCACATGTGAAATACTACAGCACATCCTTTTACTGCTTACCTAGACCCTACACCGGAGGCCAGTGTCCTGGGAAGCTTTAGTAATGAGTTGTTTGCAAACAGCCTTCTTAGCAGAAAGTTGACATTTCAATAAAATGCTTCTTCTATAGTGCATCAGTGTGAAAGGTGAAAACTCTTAAATTAACATTTACTGTATATTGTCTTGCATAACAGATATTTACTCTGATGCACTTTGAGGACTAGATGATGAACTTCACGCACTCATTACACATTTAAATTATGTTTGGACAAAAGGAACAATCACCAGTTGTAATATAAATGTTTGGGAGCTATAAGAGCTCTCATATTAAACACCTGAGCAAAATAATATGATTCAATAAAAAGAGTGCCAGAATATATGTCCCTATAAAGCATAGTATTTGACTGACTGTGTAAAAGAGGCTACAGGTGATAGACCTCAAATAGCAAAGTAACCTATAATGACTTCTTATATCAGTTTTAAGTGATTTGCTTAATAATGGTTATTGTATGTATTCTGTTTTGCAGGACCATGCAGGGGGCAGTGCGATGGGTTTTATGGGATATAAAGGACACTCTCCTGAAGGTGCGTCACTCTGTGGGAGAGCAGTACTGTAACGAGGCAAAGCGTGCTGGACTGAAGTTACCAGCCATGCAGGTAGAAACTGCATTCAGACAGGCTTACCGCCAACACTCTCGTCTCTACCCTAACTACGGCATTGCCCAGGGCATGAATGGCCAGCTGTGGTGGACAGGATTGGTAAAGAGCACCTTCTCCCAGTGTGGGGTGCAGGACCCTGCATTGCTTGACACACTCGCCAACAATCTTTACCAGAATTTTTCTAATTCAGAGAACTGGGAGGTAAGAGGTCACCAAGAAAACTACAGTACCTGCACATTACATTTTAACATGTCTGAGGTTGAAGTATATAGAGTCACTTAAGTAGAATACTTAAATCTGCTGTCTGCTTTTGTACTTTTGAATGCAACAAATTATTTGCTGTTTTTTTTTTTTTATCCAACTCTATCATCAGATTTCAGTTTGACCTAAACGATAAATTTAATTGTGACATAATAGCTTATTAATCATCTTACTGTTTACAAACATCACATTTAAATACATTAAATAATCCAACCTCGACCAAAAGCTGCACCTCTCATTTGAGTTTGTCTCCAGGTGTTTCCAGACTCACATTCCACCCTCAAATCTTGCACAGCTCTGGGAATAAAGCAGGGCGTGGTATCCAATTTTGACAGGCGTCTAGAAGGAATCCTTAAAGGATGTGGCCTCCGAACCCATTTCTCATTTCTGATGACTTCAGAAGAGGCTGCTGTGGCCAAACCAGACCCAGGCATTTTTGCCCAAGCTCTGAAAATGTCTGGGGTGCCAGCCAAACACGTAGTCCATGTAGGTGACCACTACATAAATGACTATCTCACCTCTCGATCATTAGGTATTCGAGGTTATCTGCTAGATAGGGATGGACTTCAGAAACATCTGGATGTTCCACCACATCATCGACTACAGAGCCTAGATGAGCTATCAGCCCGACTATTAGAAGATATTGATTAATTAAAAGATAGATAAATAATTGCTACCATTTCTTGAATCAATTATGAATTTAAATTGTTTTGAAATTATGTTTAATGCAAGTTGTATAAAGATGTCTTCGGTTTAATTATTCATGTAGCTGTGCAGAATCTTGTATCAAGGCAACAAATAAATGTTTATTGAATAATCAATTGTTTAATGATTCCATCTATGCAGACCAACTCACAAGAGATTATAACCCTTTGTGGGTACCGTGTTATGTTTCCATGAAATAGAAAGAATGCATCACATTATGCTAATGTTGAGAATATATCACATATAGTCTACATATTAAACACAATGTAAAAAGTACTTTGTTGATTATTCCAAGGAGGAAAGAATTTTAAATACTGAAGCAGAACTAAATAAAATGCAGAAGTTTAAATAGCTTTAATTCAATTGAGTTTTATTTTTATAAGCATTTGCACAAAGCAGACTTGCTTAACTAACTGTAAATTGATATCCTTAACCATCCAACCAGTGGCACCACTTGCAAAGACAACTCTGAAATAAAATGAGAGCAAAACCTTGAGAAGAACAATACTCAAAAAGGGATCACGTTCTCTTCTGGAAAACACACGATAGTGAAACCTTAAATCATTACAGTATAATAAGTGTAGAAAAGTAAAGGATGTTCATGAGTAATTTGCGATTTGGAAATCTAATCCTTGACATTAATGATTACAGCCTCATAAAGAGCATTACCAAATATAAGAAAGGACCAAGAGCCTTGGCATAACACAGAGAATGCTGTAGAACGTACATCGAGTTTAAAATTCCCTAACGAGCACCACTGAAGAGGAGCACAATGGGTGAGCATCTGAAGTGAGTCAGTGAAATAAACAGGGTTAAGATTATGAAGGGCCTTAAATGTAAACAGTAATATTTGAACTAATCATTCAGGCCACGCAAGTCTAGGTGCTGAATTCTGTACGATTTGAAGCCAATTGAAAAGTTTTTTTTTTTGGGGGGGGGGGGACATTAGAGTATATTATCTATTAAAGCCAAGGTAATACCTGACCTTAAACTTTTAGAAAGTGTAAATCTGCAAGCTCACTGACCACAGTCACAAATACAGCAAGTGTACTCTTACTGGTCTGCAGCTACAGTACACAGCCCCATATTCAGTAAGCTGTGGTACACGGTGTGTCCTGACAGCTTTCTATCATAGCCAGCACTCGTTTTTTCAGCAATTTGTGCTACAGTAGCTCCTCTGTTGGATCATACAGACTAGACTTCACTCCCCACACACTTCAGTGAGTCTCCTTGTACTTCCTTGAACCATTTTTGGTAGGTACTTACCACTGCAAACTGGGAACACTCTAAGACCTGCCATTTTGGGATGCCATCCCAATTTGATCTTGGTCAAATAAGTAACTTGCTGCAAAAAACAACACCAAGTCAACAGATTTATCTGCATTGAACAATTTTTAGTTGAAAGGGGTGTAACATGTCAGGAACATAGAAATATTAAACACACAACTCAAATTGTCTACTTACAATCACAAGCACAATGAGCCAGGCACACAGAACTATTTATAATCCCACTGTAGCTAAAGTCAAACCAATGTGCATGATGCAATATTATATTGAAATATGAGTCATGTGTAATTTACAGTAAAAAAAAAAAAAAAAAGACAAAGTAGTTGAAAGCATTAGCATTACACATGCATTTATATCATTTAAACTGTAATACACTTTTATTTGTTCTTTCATGCAACATTGTGAGTACAGGTTTATTAATTTAGGTTATTTTTTTAAATATCAGAAATACCAAAAATAAATGACAAAATAACATACATATGATCAAAAAGGTTTCGTCACGGGGTGGGCAAGATGAGATACATCACACCAGTACAATTCGGATTCATTCACTTACAACCATATTTTCACCCATTTCCAATCCAGTATTGCATGTGTGAATAAATATACATTTTTATTTATTTAGTTAGTTATTTTACTTACTGCTTTAAATTAGTTTTTTAAACCCCAGTTAATAAATCAGGTCAGGTCAAGTAATTTACCAGTGCAATCGCAGTTTTTTTTTGTGAGATTCTTTCTATAAAGTGCTCAATGCCAGTAACACAATCTCCCTCAGTCTTCTGGATGAAGTCTTAATTTTCCCCTAAAACTGTGAACTAGTATTACTACAACACTAATGCAAATCTAGTGCTAATGATTTAAAATGTTATAAATCTTGGGCATAAACAGATGGTCTGCAGCTATTCGAGTGGTCAGTTTTAAGGTTCAGCAAAAGCTGTTGACTGAATAAAACTCCACACAGTATTACCTGTATCTGGATGCTCCTAGTTACCATACATTTCCATAAGAGCAAGGAAAACAGGCTTGAGGATCAATAAGACAACATACACAATGTTAAACAAGGTTTAAAACTTTCTAAAACTCAGAGTCTAAAATTTTCTGAAAATATATGTATGCTATAAACAGTAACAAGCTTTCAATTAGAAACAAAGCCATCACGGCTGTCTATATATGTATACAAGTTGAGTGTGAGCATGTGTGTGGACTATACATAGACACGAACATGTGCATAGTGCTTTGTGAATTTATCGCAATTATATTTACACACACTCTTGAATCTAATCATAAGCACAGGGCTTGTGTAGCACATTTCAGATGTTGTTCTTCAGAAAAGATCTGGTGCTTATTTTACTATTACCATCAGAGTGCAGATTTATCAAAGTGTTTGTCCATCACATGACTGCAGTGCAACAGTGTAAAGTGATTGTGAAAACACACCTGTGCACACCCAAATGTTCAATCGTTAATTAAGTTTTTTGCCAAACCTATACATGTTTTGATTCTGATTTTAGAAGTTATACAGTGTAAAAACCTTGTTACAGGGACCTATCCACTGTCAAGAACTCAAGCAGGAGAAAGCTCAACTCATGGGTGTGTGAGGCGAGTATGTAGACTTATGTCATTACATCTTTGTATAAGAATATCTCAAGTGCAATAATAAGAGAACATAAGTGTAAAATACCAAGAGGAATCCAAGACCCAAGTGTTTTCCTCAGAAGCCTGCCACAGACTGGTATTTCTTAAATTTAATAATTGAATGCATTAATCTTTGAACTATACTGTGAAATTATTTTTTTTTTTGTGCATTTAATATAGATATCCAAGATTATTCTTTCACTATTACAAAAAATGTGTGTGAGACCCTGCTAAACACGTAAAAATATTTAAAACTATATGACATACACCACACACCAAATGTTTGGACATAGTTAACTCTTTTTGATAATCTTTAGATATCTTTTGGTAAACTGTTGCAAAAATAAATAGTTTTCATTTAAAACATATAAATTACAGCCAGTAACTATTCAATGTGCCTGGGAACTCTCTCAAATCATCACAGATTTCTCATTAAGCTTGTTAATTATTATAATAATATACTTTTTCATTTGGTTAACATGTTGATTCCTGTAGAATTCCATGTTCTATTTTAGTTTGGATTTGTTTTTCGATCCTTTTTAAGTCATAAAATGAAAAAAGGTCGGATACACCCATTTGTAGAAAGATTTGACAAGTACTGTATCTTGTGGTGTCACACGCCAGGAACATCTTGTTTTTTCCAAGCGTTTTGTAATATGAAAATTTAAACAATTTCTCTTATCATCCTCTTATTATGGTGTCTACCTCTCATGTCAAGATGAACATATTTCTCAGTGTCTTAAGAATGTCCAAGAAACCGAGGAACTTTAAGTTTTTTTTCTTTTTTTTCCAAAGTTCTGAATCTCATTCTTACTTTTCACATCCAAATGAGCAGGCCTTAAGCGCTAGTCCGTTACTCCTTCACTGCAGGGTGTTTCTCCACAAATGATCTTCAGGCCTGTAATATGTTCCAACACAATAGTATAAAAGCCTGGAGTCCAAGAGATCAATATCTGTGTTGGGAAATTACCACAGATGGGAAATAAACCTTCCATCATTGTAAATTTGTATTCCACAAAAATGTGTATACATTCTGAAGTCCACAGCTGGTTTGGTTTGCAGTATGCTGACGGTCAATCCAGTGATAGTCCATGGGGCTTTAGGTGGCAAAATGGAGAACAATTGCCACACCAAGAGCACTGCAGTGTACCTGTTTCAAACCACTGCAGAAAAAAAAATATGCAGAAGAATTAAGCAACTGTAAATAATCAAATTTAGTGTAGAAAAGAAAATGAAATATAAAATGTGAAAAGTGATGGAAAACAAACATTACACAACATGTAACATGTTAATATACAGGGACATCAGTTTCTGTTTAACAATGGTAAAACATGAGAAGATGAGCAAATATGTGCAAACCTCCTGTTAACAAATCTGATTAAATGCTTGTCGGGTCCACTAACAAGACACACTGTGAGCGAACTAGCAATGATTACTCCGAGAGCTATCCAACCAAATTCCCAAAATTCCATGTCCAATTGCCTAATTATTTTGTTACCTTCACAGGCTAAATGTGTGCTACATACAACTTAAGCTCTAATAGATATTATCTATCATATCATATAAATGAGTGTGTTGATTTTTTATTTTTTTTGGTGTCCAAGTTTGGCAGCTTAAGTACGAGGATGAGTCAAAAATTATCTGCACTCCGATCCTAAAGAAGACGTGAAGATAGTGGTACATTTGAGGCTTGCAGCTCAACCTACAACATTTTAATGAGGGATTTTTAAAGATTGTATAAAGATGGGGAAAGTGTATTGAAAAAAAGCAAGGAGACCTCTAAAAATTACTTAAAATAAATTCTACAGCCAGGGTGCAGATAATTTTTGACTCACCAGTGTATAAAGAGTTCAACTAGCCAAACACTCTATAAACATTTAGCATTTACACTTAAAAAGTGAGCAATGAGCTACAGTTCTAGCAAAAATATTTACCCATCTCTGCATTACTGCAGGACGTCCTATCCTTTATACCACTTGTTTTTTTTGAAAAACAGGAAAGCAGAGGTCCTTGTCTATATCTGTCCCGCCTCCACCAACAGCTACTGTAGAGAGAAATCAGATGTAAAGTTTAGCTTGTTCTGTTCTTAATCAGCAGTAGAACCCATGTACTTCATGTGTCTACAATTATACAGCTGATGATTATTACTGGATACCCAAAGTTTATTTCATACTTTATTATGATGCCAAGCAGTACAAGCAGGACACCGGCCAATATTCCCAACACCAATATGATAGACAACGTCTGCTGTCTTTGATTGGTTGCCACCACTGCAAGCAGGTCTGCATGCTCACAACGCATACCTATGAAGCCTGGGTGGCACCTACACCAAAAAAAATAAAATAAATAATAGATGAAACACAAATGATGGAATATCAGGCAAAAATTTAAACGTACAGTATAAGAACATGTATAAAGTCATTTAAACATCAACACCCATGAGCTCTTTCACAAATATAGTGAGAAGATGGTATTCAAACATAGTTTTGAAATTGTATATATCTGCAGTTTATATCCAGTTCATATTTACATACAAGGATTTTCGGTTGGGACGTTGAAGTGAAACGGGGACTTGTGAAAAAAAAAATAGTTTGTTGTGTGTTAGGCACAGTGATGAGACTCTTAGCATCAGTAAAACATTTGACTGGTGCAAACGTTTTAAATAAGGCTGTACATCTGTGAATGAGGATCCCAACCAAGGTGGTTCGGATCCTATTGCAACTGTTCCTGTGAACAGTCATCGAGTGGAGGACTATCCTTGTAAATCGATGGCTAACTTGACAGCTTGCAGAAGAGATGCATCTGTTTGTGTATATGCAATCGTTCACCAACATCACTTTCACCTTACAGGAACTCGGCTGGGACTTATTGCCACATCCCCCTACAGTCCTGACTTTGCTCCAAGCAATTTCCACATGTTTGGGCTATTAAAGGGGTTCCTGGGAGGCCAGCATTGCAGACTTGAAGCAGGCAGTCTAATAATGGCTCCAGCATACATATAAAAGTTTCTAACTTAAAGATATTCAAGCACTAGTGAAATGTGCATTAGGGTAGCAGGGCATTTTACAGAGAAAAAGGAAGTTTTTACTTTTCTAACCATCTTCTCTTATTTTGCACAACCAAAAGTCGTGGATTAACTTGAATGTCAATCTAATACACCATGTCAAACTGGCTGACTCATTGATAAATTCCTGTCTAACATCTCTTCATTAAATTGTCTGTGTTTGGACAAATGTGTCTTGTTTGTAACCAAATGACTTATCATTGACTTGATAGACACAAGGACTGGTTTAAATAGCATGTGCATAAATGTATATAATCAGCATTGCGAATCATCATCATCAGAGATGATTCATATCTTTCAAAAAGTGGACCATATACGATTATTCACATGACAGTGACACACTTGTGCTATTTAAAGTCAACACTAAGTCATTTAGTTACAAACAATACACATTTGTCCAAACACAGACAGTTTGATGAAGAGATTTAGACAGGAATTTATCCATGAGTTGGCCAGTTTGAGAGTCAAACCTACTTGAGAACTGTATTACTCATTTTGTTTTTTAGGTGAGCTCAGGCATTGGCAATACAAGGTTTATAAAATAGCATACATTTTTGGATAGCAAAGTTTTTTGGGCAAGAGCTGTTCCTTTCTTTCTCTTTGTCTTCCCATTGTTCTTGTACAAGTTAATCTTGGTTTCATTAGTTCAAAGAATTAGGCAAAGTCTAATCTGGCCGTTCTGTTACTGACCATTACCAGTTGTTTGCACCCCGTTGTGAAACATCTGTAACTACTTCATAAAGCCACCTCTTGACTGTAGACTTTTGCTTGCTCTCTGATTTTTGTTGTTGCTGTTGTTTTTTCATACTAATGATGGCCACCTTCACTTGCATAGACACCTCTTTGGACCTCATGTTTGGACCAGCCATTTGTTCCATTTTGTATGAGCCTCTTTTTTTTTTTGGTATTCTGGTTTATATGCACTTGTCACAGGTCTTGCAGGGCCTCTACTTGTTGTTGTTGTTGTTGATCTTTCGGCTGCTCCCGGCAAGGGGTCGCCTCTACTACATTCTACATTCTATTGCACAGTCATGTTTACATATTAACACCCAGGTCATTCATGCTACATATCTTTATGACCAAAGTAATTTGAAGTGCATGTACACTCACACACATGCTGGGGTCTCCTCCAGGATGAGAAAGCGGCATGTGCCATGGAAACAGAAATGGCTGTGGGAGTCAGGACAATCTGCAAAGTGAGAGTGGACTGCTGCTGCTAAAAAATCTGCAGCAAAAACAAAGAACATTTTAACATTGAAGTTATAGCAGCGTGTCTATAAAATATAATAATAATTAAAAAAATGCCACTAAGAAAATCTGTCCACTATGTCATAATGTAAACCAATGGTTCAGTGATTAATTGATATCCTCTAGAGAGCTACAAATGCTGCTTCCATAACTGTTCCATAACATCCCCATCTACATTCCAACTAACTAGTTATAAATAGCCCCATTTTCACATGATCAGACACCACAAAATAAACGTTAAAGGGCAACAAAAGCAGAACTTACTTCTTTTAACAGTAGTAGTTGACACTGCTGTTGTGTTGGTAGCATCGATAGTGGTGTTTGTGGTGGGATTTATCGCCATGGTGGTTGTTGCTGAAGTAGCATTTTCCTGCACTAGGCTGTATGTATATAAATACCCTACAAAATAACCATAAAATGTATTTGGCACATATCAGCCTGATCACCAATAATACAGAAAAACTACCAAAATCAAAGAACTTACCAGAAATCACCCATCACTAAAATGACATGTTCAGAATTGGCAAGAGTAAAATAATGCTTGAAGTTGAACAGTATGCTGTACCGCAACTTATGTCTTCCTCTTTAGGTTCCCATAAGATTTTATTATGTACCAGAAGTATAATAGGATCACAGCGTAGAAATAAGATCCCCTAACTGTCATATCGCAAAAAGGAGTTACTTAAAATAACTTAAACATACCTGCTGATATTTCTTACATTGTGCTTTTTTTATATTTTCGACTGATTAGTTAAATACACTACCAATAAAAAAAAGAAAGAAAAAAAATAGCTACAAACAGGTAAACTAAATCTTGGCAACCTTTTTTTTTTTTTTTTTTTTGCAGAAACGTTGTTATACATGTCTGTAAAGATTCTCAGTCATCCATGTGAGATTATCTGGAAGTTGAGTCATGTCAACTGGACGACTTCTTAATTCAGTCCTCCAAGGTCAAAGGGTCAAGGTTAAAGGGTCCTCCCATATCTGAAACAGCTTGTTATACTTGTTTATTTTATGACTTCATTATTAAGTCAGTACAAAGAAATATTTTGAAACTTTAATATTTTAGCAAAAATGTTTAATCTTACTGAAAAATATCTGTAGGCCAGAAAACAAAGCAGTACATTATGTAAAAGATCAGACAAAATATTAAAAGGTTCTGGGTTTTGCGTGCAGGGAAAAAGAGGCAAGTGCGACAAATTCTTCAGAAGACCCCTGTGGCTGGTTCTGCAGGATGTTGAGTAAAAATAAGCAGCTAATTTTCTTATAAAAACCATTTTAAGCTAAGGATTGTCACACCAAATATTGACTGTCATTAATTACTGTTTACTGCTTTATATTTTTATTTTTGTAGAAATTAAGACATAGCAGTTACGTGCATGTGTCTAAGTACTGTATATAAGAAATTACAATCTAACTAGCTAACTGGAAATATACTTTCAAAAGGAGCATGATTATTAAACAGATATTTGGATTTTGACCTTTTTCACATATCAGGAATTTTCTAATTACTTGTCTTTCATCAGTAAATAAATCCACATTAATATTCAAGATATTTTACACCAGAACAGTTTCACATCACACAACATCTTCACTTTGCATATACAACAAATCCAAGTACCAAACAAAGAGCTTTTTATTATAATTGCTTTCGAATGTGCTGAACTGTGGGAATTCTCATGGTCACTAATGACCACACTACACAGTTCACTATTGTATTCTAATTTATCTGAGAGAGCAATTCCGTGAGTGACCAAATAGAACTGACTTTAACTAAGTAAAGCTCAAATACGTTGTCTAAGACTACCTCTTATCTCCGGATGACCCCTTGATCCCTTAAGTGTTTAAATAAACATAGGAGGGAGGTAAATCCAGAAAAACTTAATCATCCTCACACTTCCAGTTTTCCACTCACTTTTGGTAATTGTTCTACCCTAATCAGGGTTGCAGTGACAATTTTTACATTCAAGATAAAATACATTTTCCTAATCGGAGTTGTGATCCTTCAACAAACATCCATCCATCCATTTCCATCCATTTTCTCCCGCTTATCCGAGGTCGGGTCGCGGGGGCAGCAGCTTCAGCAGGGATGCCCAGACTTCCCTC
>JAOTQY010000015.1:13201721-13211893 GCA_026413445.1 Dolichallabes microphthalmus
CAGTCCAAAGACATGTAGATTAGGTTAATTGACATTCCAAATTGCCCATAGTGTGTGAATGAGTGTATGTGTGTGTGTGCCCTGCGATGGATTGACACCCTGTCCAGGGTGTACCCCGCCTTGTGTCCTGGGATAGGCTCCAGGCCCCCGCGACCCTGAATAGAAGGATAAAGCGGTACAGAAAATGAATGAATGAATGTATTAAAATCCTATTTAAAAACTTGATTTTTTTTTTCTTGTGTTATTGCTGAAAATATACATCCTTTATGGCCACAATCTACCATCTGCTACTTCCTGCATGATAATGATGTACCAGGTCACACAAACTGGCTCCATGAACAAGACCATGAATTTAGTGATTTTTGGTGCTCTTTCCAGTCTCGGGATCTGAAGCCAATGCTGCACTGAAGAAGGCAGGAAAAGAAGGAAGGAATCCATCTTAAGTATTCTGTTTGTTTAGCTTATTTTAAAAATAGCATTAAAAATTAATACACTGCATAGTGAGATCATACAAAAATAGATTGCATCACAAAGCATCCCAAATACAATTTTATTTTATACTTATCTCTGTAGCAAATAAACAGAGACACAAAACAGTGTACAAAAACAAAAACCATCAATAGAAAAGTATGCCTATATCCAAAAAATCAATGAAATTCTTGACTGAAATTAAAAGAAACTTTTTGTCAGAGAACAAAGATAGAATAACAAACATACATACAAATGTACATTTTCCTTTCTATGTGCATGTCCTTATACAAAAGTGTCAATGCAAATTACTATATGTACACGGTTATTATTAAGATGGTCCTATTAATGACAGATTTTCCTACCCATTCACAATCAGTACTGGGAAGGCACTTTGCAACATATGGTTATATGAAAACATAAGCAGAATGCAAAAAAAAAAAAAATCAACAAAAAAACCCAAAACAAAACACACACACTTCCAGTGATACAATGTGCCACTTAAACATAAAAGACGGCATATCAGTATTTTAAGTCACAAGACCTTCCCAAATGGCCACGTCAATCTTTCACATAAATAAAGGGTTAAACACACAGATTAGAGTGCTGGGGTGATTCATTCCAGAAAGTGAGGTGGGAGGATTATGTGAGTCAGCTACAAGTGTCAAATAATGCTGTCATGAGGGGAATCCTGGGTAGTTGCATACTTCCTCTCTTCACACTTGGGGTTAATAAGGATGCTTTCCAAACATAAATGAATTAATTAAATATTGTGTGTGTATATATATACACATACATACATACATACATACATATGTATACATACATACATACATACATATCAGAGCTAACGTGAAAAAGAAAATCACACACAATTTCAAGCTAATGTGGGCTGAAATAGAAAATATTTTTTTGGAACATTTTGAAAAAAAAAAACAATAATAAAAAATAAATAAAACAGAAAATAAGTTGCTAAATCATGCTCGCATAAAACCTTCACTTTTAAACTTTCACTTCAATGTGGAAATGCATCAGAGTTTTTTTCGCTTCCACAATGTGGTGTAATTTTAATCTGGTCTGATGGGGGAAATGTTCTGATGTAGGGCTCTACATACAATGTTTAAGCTTTAACGTTTCCCCACAAACAACCCTTAAAAGTTCTTTAAGTGTACGCACATAAAGCAGGCCTCTCACAGGCATATATCGTAAAATTATTTTTGATATTATAACCACTACGCAATCACATTTGCTCAAAGTACTTACTTTGTTAGTCTGAAGGATCAAACTTAAACACAAAGAAAAAAAACAGGAATTTAAATCTGACACACTATTGGCATATTCATTCCACAATTTTTTTTTTATATGACCACACACCACTACAGTGTAATAAAAGATACAAGAGTGAATTTACTTAAACCAAATGAATACAACTTAGGCTCTCTGACTCAAAACTCAAGCTTCTACTGAACCATAATGGCCACAGAAAGTTATATACACAGAGTCCCATTATATAGAATAAACAAACTTAATATTGGCCATATAGATGTATTCGTATATACATATTTCTTACATATGTCAACAACATATACACATCATGAATAGGAATTCTTAAGTTAAGCAGGAATGTTTGGACGCACATAGAAAAAAGTCCTGATATATTAAAAACCTTAAAAAGCCCTCTGATTACATTACATTCTCTTAATAAGAGACCATGATGTGTGTCACGCACACGCAGAGTTGCATTCACACTCTTCTTGGCCTCCTCTAAAACACATAATTCAAAGACAAAATAGCACAGCACAGATCTAAAGTCTACCAATGACTTTATATAAACCATTTAATAAAGGAGATGGGACACCAAAATCAATAAGTTAATAAAATATACTCTTCATCTCTGGTAAATATCTTACAGTCATACCTGAAATTGGTCCCTGTTAAATATTCAAAACTCATACGAGGTTTGCATGACACCGTACAATCCATCTTGCAAATACGATTTCAAATTAAAGTGAAAAGAAAATAGTGTTAAGAACTATGAATTTGGGAACAAGATTTCAATTTGTCATCATTCTTTAACTTATCTATTTCAGAACCTGGGGCATCCAGTGTCGTTTGTGCCCAGGGTTTTTTTGTCACATGTATCCACACAAAATGATCAGAATGAGGTCAACTTGGGTTAAATAGGCTCTGTGGGATGATCGTTAATATATACTCTGATTTTGAATACTTGGCTGCTTCATGTTAACAAGAATGGAAAATATTCTGGCAAACATGCATGTCAAAACATTAAATCAACTGAATAAAGGGCAACAATAAGCAACAAAAAAAAAAAAGACATCAGTTTACAATGGTATTGATGATAAAAGGTAGAACTGCAGTTCCCCTCAAAGCTGTGGACATCACGTACAAGCCAGCGTTCACTTGTCCCCCAAGCCTACAGCATTGCTCCCTACCTCAGAGTCCACTAGTGATGAAGCAAAAGCTGACTGGACTATTTGGAAACCAAATGACTCGAGCAGCGACATGTTCTGCTGTGGCGAAAAAGGAGAACCCAGATCTCCGAGACTGGACACTGTCCCGCTGGGTTTCTTGTGCACCCGGTGCTGGTGCTTGTTGAGGTAGGATTTAGTGCGGAAGGTCTGGCCGCATAAGCCACACGCAAACTTTTTCTCAACATCCGTCTTCTGTTTGGAGCCACACGGTGTGTTTGCTGTGCCGTCCATTCCGCCATTGAAGATAAGCGAGGTCACTTCAAGCTCCTTTTCCTCAGCCTTGTGCTCCAGTTTGAGCTCGGTTCCATTAGAAAGGTCCCCGAATGCAGAGTCTGACTCCTCAGGATCCTGATGCGGGCATTTCGCAGCATTTTCCTGCCCGTCTGCGGAAAACACAGTGGAAAGTAGGCAGAATGACCATGGTCGGTGTGAAAAGGAACACAGGAAGAGAGAAAAAGAACCTGACATTAGGAAACACGTGTAGATCAACTACTCAAAAGGCACAATTGTTCACTAAGAGCCGAAAATATGTGAACACAAATAATTTAATAAAACAGTTTGATGTTAAAGAACAATGTGGCAAGACTTTTTAGCCAGGACTAGTAAATAAGAATAACAAATTTCATAACCTGTTAACTTGTCAGAGAACAAGCACAGAATTAACGCATCAGTCCACAATCTGCCTTTGGTCAAGAGTGGGTGATTTCTGACCTAATACAATTAGGTCTAGACAACGGCTAGGTGTCCTGTCTTGTTATCAAATGCCGCTTTTTACTACATCAGTGTGTGTTGTTTCAAGTCCATCATGAAATGGAAAATCTATAAAGCAGTCTCACTGGTTAGCTGCCTTGCAGTTCACAACACAGAAGAGACAGCACAATACTATACCCAATGTTTCTTCCAAATGGCCAACTGTGCAAGGTTTTCCACTGGAAACGAAATCAGGTTTATTTCCAGGATGTTCATTACCAATATTGCTCTTTACTCAGTACATACACTGCCTGGTCAGAATATTTCATTTAAGATTTGAACATGATTACGGCCAATTTATGGGTCAAACTTTCACAGTTTGCATTGAAGTGCCTGTACCATCAAGAGAAAAATGCATTACTAATCATTCAGTACTTTCAGATCAGCAGCTGACTTACATAACATTGCAGAGCCTAAACCTAAACAAATGAAACATCTTCAGATCATAACACTGCCTCCAGAGGCTTGTACAATGGCCACTACACATGATGAGTGCATTGCTTTATGGGTTTCCCTACTTACCCTTACACGCTCATCGCTCCGGTATAGAGTTAATCTGAACATCAGACTACATGACGTTTTTTGATTGCTACACAATCGCCAATCTTTATGCTCTTTAGCAAAACTGAAGCCATTTCGTTATTATTCTCATTAACAAGTGGTGTTCTTATGGCCACACAGCTGTTTAGTCCCAATCCTAAGAGTTCTCATCACATTCTGCACAAAGAAATGCTCATACTAATCCACATTTCTTGTCACATGTCAATTCTACTGCCCATTTATTGCGATGCACCTTCACCAAAAGTTTAAGTGATCTCTGATCGTGGTCATTCAGAGATTTTTTCCCCAAATTAATTTCCTCAAACTTTTTAATAATTCTAGGCTTTAATAATGCGTTGGACAGATCTTGACTCAAATCCAGTCATTTAAATTTTTCATTGCTTGACGCAGGCCAATGATTTGACCTTACCAAAACTTTTTGCCCAGGCAGTGTATATCTAATGTAAATAGTTCACCACTAATTCTTAAGAAAAGTTTTATTTTATTTTATTTTTTAATAAATGCTAATATTTTTTATAGATGTTCTCCCAGTCTAGTGCATAGCTAGTGCATTATTTTTGTACATATTAATAATTAAACTATTTGGCTGAAAAGGTTGGGTCTCTTTAACAATCTGAACTATACGACAAAACTATTAAACAGAGTGAAGATTACGCAAACTAGTAGCCATAATGGATGACTCCTATCCCACTGCACCTATGAACACCATGTCAGGTCATTTCACCTGAAGACTTTATTATGTCTATCTCTCTGTCAACATGAGCCTCTATCTCTTTATCTCCATGTCAGTCTTTCGGGATCAGTCACCCTGTTTGTATCCACACTACTTTCGGTCTCTCTGAGCTCTAAGCGGTACCAGTTCTCATCCTGTGTTGTGTGAGCAGTATTAGGCTCGCCCTACACCCCTCTCTGGCCGGCCCATACTGACCTGCGAGAGGTGTGTGCAACGGGAGGCCTGGTGCTCCGCCACAGTGCCGCTCCCACAGCTCAGGCTGCACACAGAGGGCAGGAGGGCCTGGTTGAGCGAGAATTGCAGGCCCAGAAAACCCCCGAAAACACCCCTCTGTCTCAGGAAAGGGCATCAGAATCCGCCGACCGGTGCAAAGGTCTAAACCATCACAGACCACCCCATTGAGGGAGCGCAGAAGGACATGATGAGTACAAACAGAAGGAGAGACAAAGATTCCTGGGTGGACACTTACTGTCAATACAGTCAGACTGATATCAATTGCACATGGGTTTATGTACAGACCATGGTTTGTATGATGCACAATCTGGGTATCTCTACTGAATGAATCTTTTTTCCTTCGTTACTTGCCAAGCCTGTTGGAGCTTGTCTAAAACTAATCAAATCATTTTTGCAGTAATCTTTTAATTTTGACATTTTCCAATTTAATTTCTTATGGACAATACAATGTTGTTATAGATTAATATACATGTCACAAGAAAACCAACTGCATCCTGTTCATGAAATTATAAACGATTTAAACAGAATTCTAACAGGACATTTTTTAATACCTGAACAAAATGTCTTCAGAACAAATTTGTTAATTTGGGCTTAGTTTTAATCTTTGGACAAAAAAAAAAAACTACAATAAATGTAGTCATATTTTAGAAATCTACTTATGGCCGTTTTTTAGTCTGTGAACTAAAACTGCAGAACTACAACATATGTTTTTCATCTTTTTCCACAATAGTGTTCAAAAACACAAATAAAATAACTAAGCTTTAATTCTATTTAACATGGAACACCAGATCATTTCACAAAGGCACACTTTCATTGCAGCTTTATTTAAGCTTTTCTCCTTTTTCTGATTCGATTATTGGACAATAGTTAGACGAAAGCTGTGTAGTGGCTGAAATATACTTGTGTGGTTATTAATTTATTAATATATTTATTAATTAAGTGGGTCTGTTTAATAGTATTGCTAAAATTTGTGTATTTATTACACTGACTAGACTTCAAATAAATGTAAGCAGCATATTAAATGTGTTAGTTTTCTAGTTAGAACAACAAGACATTTACAGAAGACTTCAAGCACAGTACGATGATGAGGCTCGTAGCTGCAGTAAAACATTTAAATATTGTAAATGTTTTAAAGAAAGCCGTACATCTGTGAAGGACGATCGCGGGCAAAGTGGGATGTCTGAACCTTTGAAAATCGACGGGTAACTTGTTGTCAACTTGCAGAAGGCATGCATCTGTCTGTACTTTTAATTCAGGCATCTCTGACTTTTTTGTCTTGTTTTTACTCTTTGAGGAAAATTGTACATTTTATAAAATCACATATAGCTCTGGAATAAAATAAGAGATAACTGCAAAATAATCAGTTTCTTTTCTTTCTTTTCTTTCATGTATGGGTGAGAGTTTTGTTTCATTTCTTGTAAACTGCTGACAATTCATTCATTCATTCATTTTCTATACCGCTTTATCCTTCTATTCAGGGTCGCGGGGGGCCTGGAGCCTGGAGCCTATCCCAGGAGGCTTAGGGCACAAGGCAGGATACACCCTGGACAGGGTGCCAATCCATCGCAGGGCACACACACATATACACATTCACACACTCATTCACACACTACGGTCAATTTGGGAATGCCAATGAGCCTAACCTGCATATCTTTGGACTGTGGAAGGAAACCGGAGTACCCGGAGGAAACCCACCAAGCACGGGTAGAACATGCAAACTCCATGCACACAGACGGGAATCGAGCCTGGCCGGGAATCGCACCCGGACCCTGGAGGTGCAAGGCGACAGTGCTAACAATATTTCTATAAATTCAAAATATAACTATTGTTATTTAGAGTGTATATTTAAAGGAAATTACATCACAACACATCAAAATAATCTCAGATCATGTAGTATTTGCAGAGCTTAAATAACTCAAATAAAACAAAATGGAAATAACTTGAAAACAAATTGTGTTAATGCTTTGGCTAAATAACTTTTTTTTTTTTTTTTTTTAAATCGATATTTGGTGGAATAACCCCGATTTGCAATTTACAGCTTTCGTGCGTTTGAGCACGCTCTCCTCCAATTTTTCACATTGAAGTTGGGTAACTTTATACCACTCTTTTTGCAAAAAAGCAAACAGCTTAACTTTGCTTGATGGTGTGTGACCAAGAATCTTCCTTTTTAAGACGTTCCATAAGTTTTCTGAAGTAAATTGCAGTGCTCTCTTATTTTTTTCCATAGTTTTATACAGTCTGAGTAGAAAAGAGGATTCTTTTTTTTGTCATTTACGTTTAGTCATGAAATAAAGTGTTGTGACAATTTTTTTTTATCTCATTGTTCATTGACAAAAATCAAAAGGTAGATATATGCTCACTGCTTAATTAGCAACTTATCCAACACCCAAATAAAAAAATAATAAACTATTACGATATAAAGCCTAATGAAAAAAAAAAGCTTATGAAAAAACTGAAGCAATCTAAGCATCTTCTCAACACACTCAACAACTGGCTGTTAATGTCTATGGCAATAATTCCCAGAAAAAAGGTCCATTGATTCTTAAATAATATGCACATATTGGACTACAACATACATTGATTGCCAGGAAATGCTTGCTTAGCCAGCATGTGATGGAAATTACAAACAGCAACAAAAATGCCATGCTAACTTGTATATAGCAACAGAGTTTTTTTTAATACCTTGGCCAATCAAGAACACCGCAGCCTTAATGGAACGTGCACCTGATACAGCACAAGCGAATTTCAGTCGTACATGTAGATACATGCAGCAGCCATCATACTAATCAGCCAGATTTAATCATTACTTTTTAAAAGTCAGGTTTATACCACAGGCTTCTATAGGCTCCAATCTGATTTCCAAAGTCTAAATAGAAAACTGGTGAGATTTATCTGAATTGTAGAATGAAATTATCTAAATTCATAAGGAAAAAGATTTCATTCGATGTGAAGGATTATGAATCAGGCATGAAGGAAATTGTTCATATGACTGCTTTCAACACTAACTTTTTTCCACCTCCATCAACCTGAATGATTTTTTCACATAAAACTGAATGAACAGATTCACATAAGGTAAAAAAAAATAAAATAAAAAAAAAAGCCTAATTCAGGTTGAATAACATGATGTCTCCATAACCACATTTCCATCATTCTACCGAAATCATACCCTGCAGGAACAAACATACAAGAATAAGACTAGTCTTTCATTAAAAAAAATAAAAAAATTGTAATATGAAATAGAAGAATGATGGAAATCAGCTGGTGTAATAAATTAGTATGATGTATGGGCCAAGTGAGTGAGCGAGTAAGTGAGCGTGTTTACACAAGCAGATGCAGCATTTAGCAGCAGGGTGAAAAGAGCGAGCGAGCAAGTGGCAGGGACACAAAGGCGTGCTTGCCTTCCACTGCGCATTGGCGTCCTGAGTGGTAGGGGGCACCGTTGTGCATCTGCGGCCCGTTGTCACGCGGCTCTAGGAACTGGTGAGCTGTGGAAGAAGGGAGCATGGACGAGCCGTGGTGCGTTTTTACATGTACCTTTAGGTAGGACGCAGTGGAAAAACCTGAGACCGTCAAGAGGAGCAAAAGCAAAACACAAGGAACAAAAGGGGGAAAATAGAACAAGCAGAGACTTGTTTAACAATGAGGTGACAATCTCCTCTTTTCTTATCATAATGAAAAACCCACATTTTAAAACCTTCCTATCTTAATAGTTCAACTACAGTGGTTTCTAATGAAATGGCAATCCATACAGCAGGTGTCGGCAATTACGTCTGGGAATAGGACATGATATTGTTTTTTTCCAAGAGCAGTCCACATGGTGACATGGTGGAGCTGTCTACTGTTTGACCACTTTACATAATACATTGTCAGATATGTTTTTTCTACTACAATATGCTACCAGGCTACAGAGCCCCTAAAGGGACATGAAAGAAAATAATGCCCTTAAAAAAATCTACATAGAAGAAAAAAATAATTATTGCAAGATCTCCAAAATCTTGAGAGACTCAAAGTTCCAGATCCTTCAAACTGAGTTTTGAGAAAAACACGAATTAACTCCCGCCTTCCTCCTCATCCTAGGTTTCTTACTAATACCAGATGAGACTGAATTATTGTAACCAATCATAATACAGATGGCGGGGATCTTACACAATAGTGCCAATGTTGGCTTTGCAAATGTTCTTTTCTTAATTATTTTAATAATCATCACCATCTAGAAATAATTTATTTATGCAACATTTTTAAAACTGAAATTATAAAAAAAATAAAACACCGATTTGAGTCCCACATTTGTGCTCAAGGTTTCTAACCAATCATAGGCAAGAAAACAAAGAAGTAAAAACAAAGAGCACTTGTCAAGCAAGGACTCGTCATACACTGACTTGCATATATTCTTGCCAATTTCTATACATTTCCCATTATGCCTCTTTTTGTAACCTTTTGCCCCACGAGGGGCTCAGTACTAATGCTGGGAGAACTCTAATAGTAACGAGACACTGTAGTTAACTTTAGGTAACATTAGAAAATAGGTAGCTATCAAAGTAACTGCTAACACACTGGTTCACTTTGGTTCGTGTCAAAACACACCAAAACAATGGTGTTAATCAATATTAGCTAAAATAATTATTAGCCTAGAACAGGATGCAGGTTCTGAGGATATATCCACAGCCACCAGTCATAGAAGCATAATATCACATACAGCAGCTGATTTAGTGCCACTGCAACCAAAGGCATCTTGTAATCAAGCCACAAAGAGGAGAATGTCTTAGTATATGACAAAACTCACAAGAAAGCCACATATACAGTCGTGGCCAAAAGTTTTGAGAATGACACAAATATTAGTTTTCACAAAGTTTGCTTCTAAACTGCTTTTAGATCTTTGTTTCAGTTGTTTCTGTGATGTACTGAAATATAATTACAAGCACTTCATATGTTTC
>JAOTQY010000015.1:13301264-13314284 GCA_026413445.1 Dolichallabes microphthalmus
CTGGGATAGGCTCCAGGCCCCCCCGCGACCCTGAACACAGGATAAAGCGGTATAGAAGATGACTGACTGACTGACTGATACTCACAGAGTCACAATACAAACCGAATCAGCACATAGGTATCATGATGATATTGTATCAGATGCTCCATGGTGATCCTAGTGTATTGTTGTGATTTTAATGATCGTCACAATTATTTAGTTCCATATTGATTATAATATTCAGTTTTATTGCACTTTGGAAGAAATCAGTGCTCTAGTTTATATTTATATTCACTGATATGTAAAAATGCATTAGTGTTTATAATTCGAAATCTTAAATATATCCACATAAATGACCATAAATGAATTAAAAGATGCGTACATACTTGGAGCATATATGCCACATTTTATAGCTGACCATGTTTAGAAGCAGAAACAGGAAATATGTCTAAGTGCACTGTGACTGTTTAGACAAGTAAAAGGCTTCAACTTCAGTATCACCATTTAACTATTCAGTAAATTATCAGGGAAAAGTTGTTGAAAATTTTAAACCTGAGATCACCACCAGGTTTACAGGATGAAAATATATCAAACACTGAGCTCCTGATTTAATGTAGCATCAAATCAGTCATTTTAAACAAATATCTAATGTTAACCTGTCAAATTTATCACTGTTGTGGTCGGCTGTGTGTTATC
The DNA here is from genome assembly GCA_026413445.1 of Dolichallabes microphthalmus. NCBI lineage: Eukaryota > Metazoa > Chordata > Actinopteri > Siluriformes > Clariidae > Dolichallabes > Dolichallabes microphthalmus. The sequence goes on from JAOTQY010000015.1 coordinate 13,301,940, forward strand.
ACTGAGTATCACGAACATTATGTGAGAACACCTTTGTGATATAGGAAGTGAAAGGTGAGGGAGTTCGTTTGGTCAACTGTCAGCATCAGTTTATCATCAGGATTGGTGTCTTCCTAATGTTCATGTGCAAGTCACGTATATCTATTTATTATATATTATAGTCTTATGCTACTCATAGTTAAGAAAGATGTGTGGTGTATTAACTCAGTCTGTTTTTCACCAGGTGACTGACGACTACACTGTGATTGGTAAAAACCTGTTCAAGAAAGAGACCAACCTTCAGCTGTTTGTAGGATTGAAGGTCACACTTTCTTCAGGAGAGACAGGGGTAATTGAGGGTGGTTTTGGACAGAGTGGCAAAATCAAAATTAGAGTTCCAGGTATGAAATACACCCACACACACTGGCATAATACGATGTCTAATCACAGTCGACCTTAAACATGCGTACATGTATACCTATTTCCTGCAAACTCCTTTGTTTCCTTAAAGCATATGAAACTGTATAATGGGTAAATTTATCCTTTCTTAGATTTAAATAAACCTGGGAAACTCTGGGAAAGTCATTTATAGCAGTGTTTGAACTTTTATATCAACTGCAAGAGTATACGAGGTGGGATTCAAGTCAAATCAGAACTTGTGATGAAGTTTCACGTGACTGAAGCTGTAAAACCGAAGACTTCACTAACAGTACCGTGATGAGACGCTCAGGTGCAGTAAAATATTTGAATGGTGCAAAAGTTTTAAACAAGGCTGTTTGTCTTTGAATGACTCCTGGTTAAGGTGGCTCAGAGCTGGGGCGGCTCATGAGTGAATGCCTGACCCTTGAAAAACAGCAAATAACTCGTTGCCAACTTGCAGATGAGGCTCTCTGTACACACAATCATTCACGAACACCACTTGCACATTACAGAAATGCCTCTGGCATCCTTGATACTGAGAAAACTTTCTTCTTTGATGGTATCAAATCACTAGTAATATGCTGGGATAATGCATTAATGTAACAGGGAATTAGATAGGGAAATAAAGGTAGTTTTTCCTTCAAAAATGTGTTCATTCTGCACAATCAGAAGTCCAGATTTGACTTGAACACTCATTGTAATAACCAGTCCAATTCCTTTATATGTGTTAACTTTTACCTGTGGTTTAGATTATTATTTTTATGAATTGTGGAGCTGGTAGAGCTTTGAGCTACACAATCACTTATTTTAAGTTTTGTTGAATAAGAAATACCATCAATAACTACGATAAATGAAATATAATAGTAAGGGCACTTACAACTTCAGTAATAACAATGCACAATGCAAGCAATGCACTGTTATTACTGATGTTGTTACAGCGGTGGTTTAAACCTTTGCCAAAATCAGATATTATACAAAATAATAATTCATATTATATTGTGCACATTTATTATTCTTTCTTAATTATTTTAAATTGTGGAAATATATTTTAGGCCAGATCTAAAGATTAGCTTTCTTTGTTTAGATTGTCCTAAGGCTTATGCAGCCCTCTTACTGTTTCTCTTTATTCCTTCAGAGGGCCTAAAAGAAGAAACAAAGCAGCTCCTTTCTTCTTCCTCCAAGAAAAAGGGAAAGGGCGGAGCTAAAAGTGAACCACCTAAAGAGGAGGATGCCAAAGTGGACTCTCAGCCTATAACCATTCATCTAAACTTTAAAAGATATATTTATGATCCCCATAAAAAGATGGTGCAGTCTTGATTTCTTGAGCACTGATTATTGTAGACTCAAGCACTAGGTAATTATCTGGCCAGCCACATGGGGCGTTGTGCATATGAGTGTGGTAGGAGGTGTGTATGTAAACCTCTGGTTATTACTTTAAAATGTTGCTGTAGTTTCCCTGTAATAAAACACCCAGAACTGGAGAAAATTATGATTTATCAAAGGCTTTATGTTCTGTCTTATTTACATGCTTTGACATATTTTTATTGTAATTGTTAAATACTGATGCATATATAATTAAGGGTGTTTTATTATACTTGCTCAGGTGGCATTTTAGTATTACACATAAAACAGCAGGTTTGTTTTTTTATCACATGTTTTTTCCTGAAATCTCAACATTCTTTCAGAAATGCTGTGGTGATACCTTTCATGCATGTGAGATTGTGCGTGTGTCTCTCAGGCCTTTCCTGTATTCTGTACTGACATTAATGAAGTAAAGGAGAGTTACATTTGTTTAATTAATTACAGCAGGAAGATAGAGTGAATATCCTGCTAAACACTGCAGGGCATCAGAACTGTTTGTGTGTGTTTGTTTGTGTGAGAGAGAGAGTAGAATCTTTTAGATTACGCGACAGCTTGAGTCTGTTAACCTTTCTAATCGGGGGTCCTTCATCAGGAAAGTTCTGCACAGCACCTGTTTAATATTCCTAAACAAGTACAGAGAATTGAAATTGGAGGGGAAAAAAGAAAAACAACCAGTGAGGAAATGAAAACAGAAAATGTCCCTTGAGATTAAAACGTCTGATTGGCTGCGTTCTTTGCCCTGAACCTTGACTCAACCTCAAATGAGATTTAAGTGTGATAAAGTAACAGAATGTGTGTTAGTCATCACTAACATTAGCAGAGTCTACTGTGAGAGTTATAGGTATGTACTGTATGTATGAGAGAGAAAGAGGGAGAGGGAGATCTTATGAAACATGAACATTATCTTTTTTGTACACGGGACAGTTGTCTATTAACAGTCATACATTCTATAAATTCTTGGTTCAACAGAGAGACAGCAAGATCCCGGCTTGATCCGAGACCGGGTCATCTTGGATTACAGTCACTCACCCTCTCTATCCAAGTGACAGACTGAATTAACATCTTCACAACATCGTTTCTCTCTGTGATTCCAATTTTGTGGCAACAGTTTGAAGACCTGCATATGGGTGTCCTGTTCTGGCATCCATTTTCTTCTGCCCAGACACTGTATATATTGTTTCCCCTTTATATGGGCTCAAAAGTAATTGGACATACTAAGATGATCATAACTAAATTTGCACTCAATGTCTGCCTGGAGTCTGGGACCCATAGTCATCACCTGATGCTGGTGTTATCCTGCTAGGCCGTTACTGCAGCTATCTTCAGTTCTTGTATGTTTTTGGGTTATTTCACCTTAGGTTAAAAAAATCAACATTGGAAGCCAAACACCCAGAGATTCAAAGTGAAAGCACAACTCTGCACTCTAGTGTTTTTCTTCTATGCTGATGAGGATAGAAGGCTGTAATCTTACATGAGAAGCGTCAAAACCCTCAGAAACTGAAATTGTTCATTGTTTTCATTCAAATCCCTCTCCAAACACAGTCGGCATAATTTCAAAGGTTTAGTGTCCGTTTCAAGAACTGTACTTGGATAGGAGGGCACTGTCAGATTACTGTGAAGGCAGCCACCTTTTGTCTCACACACGTACACGCACACACACACACACACACACACACATATACGCTTGGCATGGGGTTTTCGATGGAAGATATAATCTGACTTCAAAGGGAAGCATCTGAGGAGATTAGCCCAATATATAAATGATAAAATATTGCTCTGTCAAGAGTTCTCTGTCAAGGTTTGCAGTATTTCCTTGTGTCTTGATTTGTGGTTGTGTATTTGTTGATTGATTTTGTCTCTTGTGTCTTTTGCAGTTTATCGTTTCTGACACTTTGTGTTGAAATTTAAAATAAAGTGGAAATTGAACAGAAAGAATTTTCACAGGTTAATGCATTCTCATACATGGTATGTAGTGTGTGTGTGTTTTAGATCTTGTCACTTTTTATCAATTAGATGCTAAATTACACAACAAAGTCAATGGATCAATCTATGGATTAGTTTGCCAATTCTGGATGGCTCTGTACAGATAATTGAGTATCGCTTAGTGATTTTGAAAGACAAGTATTCATTATTTTAATCTTGCTCCTTGTTTTTTACTGCATTAACATGTACTATAACCTTTTTTTTTCACAAAAAAAATTCAGTACATTTATTATGAATGAAATACAAGTTTCAGACCCTGAAATCAGTGCACACACAGGTTTCAGACCCTTTATTCACTAGCAGCAATGAGAACCTTTAGTCTTCTTGGGTGTGATGCTACATTCTTGGCGCATCACGATATGGAACTCTTCTCTTATTTCCTGATGCAGAACCTCTAGGAATCTGTATAGATGAACAGATGAGCAGGTGTATATTCAGGTTTCATTTTCAGGTTTCCACAAAGATGTTTAATCAGGTTTTGGCTGTGACTAACGGGCTTTTGGCTGTGACACTTAAAAGACTCAAAGCCACATTTTTTTCCAAATTGTATTTTGTTTCTTGTGACCTTTATGTGTCTCTAGCAGGTGTTCTCTTTTCCACACAGAGACTTTTCCATTTAACACTGTCAGACATTGTGTTCTTTAGAACTTGTAAAGCTGCAGATATTTTCTTCAGAAAAGTTTTGGTATCCTTCATTTGCTACTTCATACCTCAGGAACGATCAGTGGAAGTCAGATGAATTGGTCATCATCTCTAATGCTCTGAGATTCTTTTTTGCAGATAATGATAAAATGATTGAAAGTGAGCATGAAGTGGAAGGTATTAGGAATGGAAGGAGTGGAAGGAATTTTCTAAATGAAACACGGCTTTTGTAGCCTCAGTCAATTTTTAAGGTTCTTAAAACACGTTATCGATCTCATCTTTCATTTTTATTTTGTTTTATATTCTGTCTAGCAATAACACATTTATGTGTCAATTTAGCTAAAAATATAATAACAAAAGGTCATTTTGTGCAGGGTCACACAGTTAGACACACAAGTACCTTTTCAAACCCATCAATCACGTATACTAGTGAGCTAAAAGCCTCCTGTATCCGTTAGTAACTTGACTAACTGCATTAGTGGGCTTTCTCTATTATCTAAACAAAGTAATTCAGTTACATCTATTCAATTATAGTCTCTCTTTAAACAAACAATTAGCAGAGTGTCAGAGTAACACATTTATGTACAAAGATCATTTAAGTATATGAAAAAAAAAACTTTCATTGGCACATGCATTTCTATTAAAGAAAACTCAGTAGTGAGATAATGGACAACAGTGATATGTCTGAGCAAAAGAGTGGAGAGTAAGACCTATATATATACTGCTCAAAAAAATGAAATGAACACTAAGTGCTGGTTTGACTTGAACCTTACATACACATATGAGGGGTGTTCAAGTCAAACCGGAACTAACTGTTCCCTTAATTTTTTTTAAACAGTATATATTTATGTTATGCTGTACAAGCATACTTTCTCCTCCTGTAATTCGTACATGTGCACAATCACCTGAAGTCAAATCTGAAACTGTCAATGCTTTATTGTTGAAACTAGGAAACCAGATACACCCAGAGGCATGCCCTTCTTTCTTTCTACCTCTCTTTAGCTGGGTTCAGCCTCAATGGGAGTATAGTACATGGACACACACACACCCAGTGTGCTCATTTATGGAGTGCCTCTCTTTAAAGCTTATAATCCAACCACAAAGAGTCATAAGGCTTAAACACAATACAGTGAAGCAAAGTGAATATAGAGTGTGTGTATAACAGGTGTGATATAACATATAACATTAATATTTGTAATATTATAATATTTCTTTAGTTACACGTCAGCACCATTATGTGGCATACAATTATTCTTATACGATCTGCCTGATACAACACTCAGGTTGCTGTACCCGTGAAAATCCACATTGATTAAAAGCAAAACAAATAGATTTGCGTTAAATTCATATTTGGTGGAGGTTAGATCTTTTATCTAATCATGTTTGTGTGTATATTTATTATGTCAGTGAAGTTTTCTCTAATGCTCCTTGGTGAAGGTGCCTCTTGATCCCCTTTACGCATTTTGCAAATATTTGTCTGTCAGCGTGTTTATCTCAAATGTACAGTAGTGTCCTTCTTTCTTTCTACCTTTCTTGATTTTGTTTTCTGTTTTGTGTCACAGTTCCATGTTCTTATACAGTATCTTTCTTCTACAATTTTAAAAGTGAGTAAGTTAAATACCTTAACCTAAAAACAGTACAATTCTAATTTAGCGTTGGTCAATGGCAATGGAGAGTGCATTACGATCTCAGTCAGCATGAGATCAGTTATGCATGTGTTATTAGTTGTGTTAACTAACATTGCTAATAATTTTTAAGAATAAAAGAATCACCTTAAACTAGCAACACGTTATTAGTTACATTTGTCATATCCAAGAAAAGAACCATTTATTAAAAATTGTTGGCATGATTGGGTGATTTTGCGTTCTATGAGTAATGTGTCAGTACATACATGTTTTTCTGCCATTGTGATAATACAAGAGTCCAACCTTCTGCCTTCTGTCCTACCTAGGGGGGAAAAAAACAGCACAAAACCTCAAAACCACTAGGATATGGGAAAGGAAAGAATGGAGAAGGCGGGTGGTAGAGCCACACCACAGATCTGTCACCATGTCCTGAGAGACCCGCAACAGAATACACACATAAACAAACCTTTCTCTCTTACACACACCCCTACAAATGTTCGGAACACAACAACATCCCAGGAGAGGGGAACTGAGCATTTACAGTTGGCGCTCGCCATTTGAAAGGAGGGATTGTTTTCACACAGAGGGATGAATTAATTTACCCCGAAACAGAATGATACGTAAATGAAGGGGAAAAAGTAAAAGCAAGAGAAAAGAAAGAAGACAAATGTCTTCTAGGGTGGGAGGGTTCGTATGCCCCAGTTTCATTCAGGACAGTTGTAAACACACACCTGTTGGGCAAGACCTTGCAAATGTTTTATGCTAATTTTCAGTAAATAACAATTCAGTGCACTTTACTTACCTAGCTATTAGCATTTGGTCTGAGCTCTTCGTATTTCAAATATTGAAGATCTTTCAGATCAAGAAATTCATGCTTATTGTATATGTATTACAATTTACAGTAATGTACTGTATAGCTTGCTTACCTGATCAATTAAAATGTGGTATTTTTGTATTATAGTTTTAAACATTGTACCTATCTACACTCCATCATATAGTAGCATACTGAGTAAAATAATGTGGGTATACATTAATTAATCATTGATCATTACAAATATGACCAAAAATCAACCCTAGATTTTGTCATTTTTACTTTTTTATTTAAGTCATTTTACACATTTGACATTTACACATTAGGGCATTAATGAGTTTGGACAGACTTATATGGGACAAAAAGAGCATTTCAGCTTAATGTTACAGAGGTCAGGTGAATTCTGTCCACTCACTACATAAGGGAACTTCATTTGACAGCTAAACAAAGATTTTTCCTTGCTATTGTTAGCTGATACTTTTTACACCTACATCATCTTACAGGCATACAAGAGCATGCAATTTGAAATTGCATAATTGGTCTGTAAAGCTTTGGACAAATACTCTATCACAGCTATCAGTTTACCATTATAGTTGTTATTTAGCTATTAATCAGTACTACTGGGTTGACAGTTATTTAATTATAACCATAATAGTTACTTCAAAAATAATAATGGCAATAATTATTAAGCATATTTTTTGCTTTTTGCTTTGTATGTGAATATTAATGGCATTGTTCTCAAGATCTTACATATTCTTGTAATAGCAAATCTTAATCAGAATTTATGAACGTATAATATAGGGTACTGAGAAACACAACAACAAACCAGGCTGCCCTTTCTGAAAGAATTAAAATTGTTTCTATCAGATCCAGTCAAAAGTAAACACGTCACCTGAGTCTTTCAGTGTTATCTCGTGTCTCAGTCCCTCTGGAGTCCAGTGTGCCATTCATTCTTCTTATCTCCTCATCACACTGATAACATCTGTGTCTCAGGGGTGTGTGCAGCTCACAGTCACACGTGTCTGTTTGGAAGTCTGTGTTCAACATTGTTGCACTGACAATAAAGTGTGTATATTCGACAAGATGTTCTCCTGAAGCCAATAATCATCTCAAACACACCTGATGGAGCTCATTGGATAATTAATGTTCTTTTAATTAGACCACATGGCTATTAATTAAAACACAAAGCCTGTACATGACAAAGAATCAGAATCACTGAATTGGGCATTTCTCAAATCAGATAAATATCATTTTATTTCTTAAAATGAGTACAATACAGTATATGAACATTTCATCTTCGCTGAAGGGAGGTAAACAAGGAGAGCTAGTTTCTGTAATGCTGTTCAATGTGTTATTTCTAGAAATTATTGAATTTCATACACTATTTTGTTGTCATACCATTGAGGAAATGGTGGAAGTGGCATTATCAAGAACCAAATAGCACAACACTTTTGTAATGTTCAGCATTCAAAGTTTTATCATTCACACACACACACACGCACGCACACACACACACACACACACACACACACACACACAGAGTACTTTCATAGCATGTAAGTGAACTGTAAAATCCGGCTTTCACAGCATAGAAACTTCTGGTTGCCTTTTGTACCTCTTTTGCAACACTCAAATATTGTGACTGTGTAATTCTAATATAACCCCCCACAAAATGCAGTGTTTGCATAGAAAAAGCTTTCTATATATAAAAAACCTCCCTAAAATATGTCACATGGTTTTGGTATAAAGTGCACATTATTACAGTCAGCTTATGATAATAAAAAATGGACATCACTTCAATGCTTGAATGTACAAAAACATATCCATCTAAAACACATTAATCATTTAAATAAAGGTTTCTGTGATTTCACTGATGCACAAATAGTCCTCCATGTGGTGCTCAGGTCAGGGCAGTCACCAAGTTGGGATGATGCATGTGGCTGAAGGCTGGATGAAACTCTACAGGCGGTGTCATGTTAACGTGATGAGAAATGTTGTCCTGCATGAATCTACTGAAATTAAATTGACAAGAACTCTCGCCTCTCCTTCGTTTAGATTTGGTGGTTGTTTTTCTGTTTCGAGTCTGGATGCCTTCCTTCTTCATGGTGAGTGGCCGGTTCATCTATAAAATACGCACAAATGTACACAGAAACAGTGATACCACTGATAGAGTGATAACTGACTATAGTGTATTTTACTTTAAAGGAAATGCCATAGTCAGTATTAATCAGTGAATCACAGAAACTACTGTTCCTTGGATAGCAATTATATGGTATATACTGTAAGAGTTAAGTTATACCCACATTGTGCAGCTTGTAGTAGAGGCCACAGGCATTGCAAACAGGCTCTCCGTTGGTGTTACGTCTCCACAGAGTGGTGGTGCCAGTGTGGCAGTTTGAACAGCAAGTACCTGCTCTCCTGGCTGCTGACTGAACACACAAATACACGCACAAAAAGAAACAATTATCCTTTTAGGATTAGATTAGAAAAATGTAATGGACTGATGTTATGTTTTGTGTATGTAATTTATTGCATGGTCATTATTATTAATATTGTTTCTTTTGTATCATATATTCATAGAGTCACTCCACTTGTGAATCCACTATCCTTATATAGCTTAACCCTTGTTCACTGTGTTTTTGTTACTTAGCCAATGTTTATGGGTCACATTATTAGTATATTTAAATCAATACAACCATCACACTCACTTACACATTTTCATCTTTCCAAAACATGCTCCATTGAACAGAGGCAGAATCCATTCCAGTCTATAATGCATCAATCCCTAATTATGCCTAGAGTTTACTGTGTCTTTCTGGCTGCTGACCAGCTCAATTTGGAGCTGACATTCTCTACATCAGCAGGTCCAGACAAGACAAAACTCATGGGCGCACACATATACAAAGAAGCTCACACATAAAATACTTACAATTTCAACGACCCCCCCTTCCGGTCTGGTCTGAGGTACAGAAAACAATCAATCACATAATTTTTTAATACTGAATATATGGTGGGATTGGTCTTGCATGAAATGCCAGTTGATCACAGTGCACCGCACATTCAATCAGGGCAATTTAGTGTAGCTAATCTTTGTTAACATAGCCAATTAACATTTTTTGAGTGGAAAGCAGAGAACCTGAAGGAAACCCACAGGAAGAACATGTAAATCACCACACAGACCACAGGGGATTGAACCTGGGACCCTGGAGCTGTAGGGAAATGCTAGTTTAGTGTAGTGATAGTTGTTTTTTCTTATAGGCCTATATATTTTTCAAGAAATTTTTTAAAATCTTGAACCTTATAATAAAAGGCTAATTTTATAACTGTTATTTATAAAATTTTACTGAAGATATTTCGGCAATTATCATTTATTGACTTTAAACTAACGCTAACGCTTACAGGGACTGCAGAGGACATTGTAAAAATTAGTCTTGTGCAATAATTGCAGAATTTTTACGAAACCGAAGATTAATTTTGCGTACAAATCACCATTCTTTAAACCGCTGTCTTGTGTGAACTCTACTGTGATGAAAAAGCCTCCCCCCACCCCCCCAGAATCTGCTACTGCTTGAGTCTCTTTCTGTTCACCTGTCAACCGTGTTTTTTAATGTTATAACGAGATCTAGTCACGTGACTAAGTACACCTTTCGGGAATGTTCGTGAAAAAAATTGCATATTAAAATTATAAAAAAAAATTATTTTAACGAATTTATTATGATGTGATTGTTCATGCTATACAAAGTGTTTAACTAGCTAAACTATTCTTTTAAACATTGATCTATTCAAATATTTATGAGTTGTTGTCAATATAAGTATTGTCATTCTTGAAGAATAACATAGGAGCCGATCACATTTTTAACAGGAATTAGCTATTGTGTGCGCTTATGCGGTTTTAGCCGCTGCAGTCCTGCTCTTGCCAACATCGGCTTTGTTAACCTACATTTCTACTGTACCTCCATCTCTGTTTTTCCTTCAAGTCTCTTTCGTTTCCCCTTTATGTTGTTCTTTTCTTTTCTTTTTTTAATTCCTGTCCTGTAGTACAGAATTATGAGCTAGAAACATCAGTAGGCTATCCGCAGGCGCTTAACTCCCCTATCGGGACCGAACAGACATCCGGCCCCGGAAACCACCGGAGCGGTCCGCCTCAGCCGGACAGGGCCAAATATACGACCAGCACCTCGCACTAAATTGTCGTTCCCTTTCACTATGTTATTTTGCTCTCCTTTCAGGGTCTCGCAATGTATTTTCTCAAGGAAACGCAAGAATCATTCGGGCTTCCGTAACATTTGCGATTACCGCGTTTCTGGGCTGAACCTGTTGACCAGCCTAAACCATCTGTCGCCTTCACTGACAGACTGTTCAGTTATATATACAGGGGAACAACCCTTTAGCTAAAGAAAATATTTTTACATTAAGTCCAAGAAACCTTACATAAGAGAGTTATTAAGAGAGCGCCATCACCACAACACCTGCTGTAATGGTCAGTACCTGTACGTGAGGAAAACACAGTAACAGTGTTCAGTTTAAAGCAGAGTATTTTGTCATCTTCTATACCGATTTATCCTGTGTTCAGGGTCGCGGGGGACCTGGAGCCTATCCCAGGAGGCTTTGTGTCACATATTTTAAGTCATTCATGACCGACTTTTAGCAGACCCGGACCTGCTAACTGATTGAAACAGTTTTCTATTAGTATCCCTAAATATGGACAAGTCTCGTCTTGCTTCAAGAATGGGGACATATTTTACCCCAATGATTTACAATAAAGGTACAATCACTCATAATAATTGAAAGATAAAATCAGTCACTCATCGTTTATACTGCTTTATGCTGTATACAGGGTCGCAGGGGGCCTGGAGCCTATCCCAGGAGACTTAGGGCATGAAGCAGAATACACCCTGAACAATCCAATCCAATCCAATGCCAATCCATCACACTGCACATGCACTCACTCGCATTCACAGAGTATGGCCAATTTTGGGAATGCCATTCTGAGAATTAATCACAAATGAGAAATCAAAAAGCAAATCACATAAAGATTAAGTTTTATCTTAAAATTTCTCCAGCATGTTAAAATTCACTTATACCACTACAGCACTGTTATGTCACTCTCTCACTCATTGTCTATACCACTTTGTCCTGTATACAGGGTCACAGTGGGCCTGGAGCCTATCCCAGGAGACTTACTAGGTGGGGTACATCCTGGATGGGGTGCCAATTCACTACAGGTCACACACATTTACACAACAACCAATTTGGGAACGCCCATTTGCCTAATCTGCATGTATTTGGACTGTGGGAGGAAACCTGGAGTACCTGGAGAAAACCCACCAAACACAGGGTAAACATGCGTACCTAGATCCTGAAGGTGCAAGGTGACCGTGCTAACCACTAAGCCACCCGAAAGATAAAATGGTTCTTAAATTTGTGTTTATTTAAAGCAAAGTGTATGTTGTTGTTGGTCTTTTGGCTGTTCCCGACAAGGGGTCGCCACAGCGGAATATCCAGTCCGCACAACAACTTGGC
>JAOTQY010000015.1:13377098-13392552 GCA_026413445.1 Dolichallabes microphthalmus
AAAATTACTGGATTTTACATTTACAGCAAGAACTTAAGCTATTGGGGAATATCCTCTGGACGAAGATGGTACGAAATAGATCCTGTGAAAGTACTTAAATTTTTTGTTCATGTATGGATGCTGAGGTGCTTTTCTGCTCGAAATGGTTGTAAAGAGTAATCATGGGTTACTATGGCCTTCCTGAGAGCTCGAACCGATCTGGCCATTTTCTTCTGACTGCTCTTATTAAGACATTTCCACAGGACTGTTGTATGTGAAATTGTCCCAACAACCATGCCATGGATAAAGTGACGGAGATCAATACTTTTTGCCCATTCTCATGGTTTGTGTGAATATTATCTGAAGCTCTTGATCTATGTTTGCATAATTTTAACTCAGTTTGTGCTGTTCCCACATGATTAGCTAATTAGATAAATGCATGAATGTACAGGTGTTCTTCATAAAGTGGGCTGTGATATGTATAGGGTGTGTACTTATGAATGTGTCTTACTATGCTTTATGAACATTAGGGCTGTAGCTATCGAATATTTTAGTAATCGAGTATTCTACCAAAAATGTAATCAATTAATCGAGAAATCGGATAAAATGCACTTTTCCGTAATTTAACAGCAATGTAAAATATATAAGAGAAACAAAGATGAATAGTTTTTTTTTAAGAAAAATCTGCTTTTATTTTTTAAATGCGTACAGCATTTTATCAAAAATAAACATTGTCATTACCCACAATACAAGGAATAGCTTAAAGTTGACTGAGATGAATTAAGTGCATTACAGTGCCATACGTTCTTATTTGAAAGCCTTTTCTCAGATGCAAAAACTAAAAAATTTATTTCAAATGACTTTAAGTCAAATAATTTTATCGCTCCCTTCCATTTTGCATCCCGCAACAGAACGCTCCCTCAAATCAATACACAGCTAATACCCCTATCTCATCTACGCGGTTTCGTGCGGTGCCGCTGTGAGTGGCAGTCAAACCGCATAGTAGGGTATAACTGTTTGCGTCTTTTTCCACTTTCTGGGTGACGTAAGCGTTTCTTCTTCGTCGGTGTTTACCGGCGGTTTGCATCCGGAAGCACGCTGTGTCACGCTAAACAAATAATTGCTTGACACAAGCTTTTAAAATTAATTAAAAGAAGCTTCGAGGTAGCTTAGAAGATTTTGCCTCAATCATTTTTTGTAATCGAATTACTCGAGTTACTCGAGAAATCATTTCAGCCCTAATGAACATAGAGCTTTATATATTTTATATTTTCAGGTACATTACTGTACTGTTTTACCTGAACACAGTAGAAGAAGGAGGGGAAACCACTTTTCCAGTAGCAGACAACAGAACTTATGATGAAGTGGTGAGTCTTACTGATTTAAATCTTTTATGTTCTGTATATGTTGAATATTGAAACAGGACACTGATCTGGACTTGAGGCAGTAACTGGATATTTGTGTATTTTAGTCTCTTATACAAGATGATGTAGATTTACTGGACACAAGGAAGCACTGTGATAAAGGAAATCTGAGAGTGAAGCCTACAATGGGCAAAGCAGTGTTCTGGTACAACTATCTGTCTGATGGAAACGGTAAGTAAGAAGAATGGCTGTTTTGTAGTGACTGTTCTCTGCATCATTACACACTAGTAAACCGATGTCCGTCTAAAGCCCTATATGGATTAGATTATTTTTTACATTTTTTTTGGAGAGGCGGGTAATGTAATGACTAGGGTTGGATACTGAAACATTATCACCCTCACTGCACATGCAAAATAATTTCCTGTCTGAGAAAATGCATGTGAACGCAAGTCAGAAAGCTATAATAATACAATCTTTTTAGTCACCCTCATGGTGCATGGTGTTTTTACATTTCAACTTAAAAGCACAACTCGTGGAAACAAGACCATCCAATGAGCAGGTGAATGCAGTAATTACACTTGCTATGACAAGTTGGCTCGTTAAGCAAAACACTCTTAAATTTAAATGCGTAAAGCTAAATATTCTAAAGTGCGGCTGTATTTCTGTACTGCTGGATTCCAATTCCGATGGTTTAGTACCCAACCCTAGCAATGAGTATAATTTACTCCTGCCAAAATCCATCATGTCAGACATTTTAATCGATGGAGAGTTCATGGGTCTGGAAAGAGTATACCATACTTAAATGACCAATAGAAATAAGCCCAGGTTAAGTACATGTTGCAGTGTTTCTGTGTAGAGCAGAGTGCGTGTGTTTAAAGGCGAGAGGGAGTGGCGGGAGGTGTAAAGGTACAAGTGTGTGTGTGTGAAGGGGCACAGTGTCAAATTATGTGCACTCACACAGAGGGGAAGAAAATGGATCTTTAACCTCTCTAATTAGACTTTCTTTTGCTTTACATGCGCGCACACGTGTTATATGAAACAGTACGCGCATGCTGTACACACACACACATACAGACACAAAATAAAATATGTTTTACACGCACACACGTAGTCACAGTGTTATAGTAAACAGTACACGCATGCACGGATGTTGATTATACCAGTAAGAGACGCACACTAAGACCCAGCAGGGGAGACAATTGCCCACAATTCCGCAGGGCAAGAGAGATAAAAAAATGTAGGCTCAGTTGTGATCATGTGACAAGAACAAGAAGTGCATGCACACTACAGTACATGATCCTCGGTACTCGTAAAACCAAGAATTGCTTGTTTGTTCAATCAAAAAGTTATAAAAATCTTTGCTCGTCTTGCGGAACACTCGCACAGCGCGTTACTCGCGATCCGAGGGTCCACTGTATAAAGGAAGCAAGAATACTATAATCGAAGGAAGAAATTTTATTATACTGTTTCCTAATCATTTTGTTTTGTTGAAAGCATTCTGTTTCCCATTTTAACATAACACAGGAGTTTGAAAGTCTTAAGACCGTGAGACCATATGTCCCAGTACAAGTGCTAAAGCATTTATAGTGAGTTTCTATATTGTCCTGAAATATGTCCTGAAATATGTGTTTCATTGGTATGTACATTATGTTCCCCATTAGCCTCTGTACTGAGGATGTGCATGAGTATTGTGCTGTGTTGTATCCTTTTAGGCTGGGTGGGTGAACAGGACGAGTATGCATTACATGGAGGCTGTGTTGTTACTCGAGGGGTAAAATGGATCGCCAACAACTGGATCAATGTTGACCCAGACTACCAACGTCAAGCCCGGTATGAGCAGCTCATGTCTCAGCAGCCGGAATCTCAGGAGCAGCATCACAAAGACACACACGAAGATCTGTAACGACATACATGTATTTAACAAGACGTACAGAACACATGCATTTGCAGGTCCACAAACGGACAAGTATCTGTAAACAGATACATATGAACATGGGTAGCACGCACACACCCAGGCATGCACAAGCACATAGAGAAACACTGTGCTGGAGCATGCACATGCAGATATACAAACAATCACACAGTATGTACTGTATGGACAGCCATACATACACATACTGTAATAGAAAGACCTACTGGGACACAGGGACACAATTTTAATAGTTGCACATGTGGTACAGTGTACTCTGTGCAGAGTATTTTATTTATTTCACCAATAGTTATGTTGTTATAAGAAATTTAATATGTCATTGATAGATTCATTACAGATTATCTGTATGAGCAGACAGACAGAGAGAGAAAGAGAGAGAGTGAAGTTGAGCAAAACATCTACTGAAGTTTGAGAGACTGGGCTTACTTTCTGGTTAAAAAAATGATTAATTTCTGACATTTTTTTTTCATGACACATTTTTAATCTTGTGTTATTGCTCGCCAAATGTATTTTACCCCAATGATTGTCATCCAAACATCGCCTTGCCAAAGTCCTTATTGCATTTTTTAAAAAACCCAGCTTTGTGTAACCGCATAAACCTGTACATACACATATTCATGTGGGCGCACGCTTATTAGGGGTGTACCGATATAGCATATTGCATATCATTCAGTATGTGGCTCTTGCTTTGATATGTCTGCTTAACAAACAGTACACTCACCAGACTGTTTTTCACAAGCCAGTATGCAAACTAACTAGTGTAGCATATTAACTTGAGGAAAAACTTGGGAATCACCAAAAAAAAAACAAAAAAAAACATAGCTTTGTTTAAATACCTTAAACATTCTAATGTTTTTGTTTGCGTCATATGCTAGTAAGATTCTGAATGAATCGCACAATCACTGTGTTACTGTTAAGATATAATTATTGCATTTTCTAATATCTAAGTTTTATTTAATTGAAAATGGAAACCTAAGATCATTTGTACATATAAAGACAATGCTGATTATTGCTGTATCGGAAGTGTCGTATCAAATTGGAGTTTTGTGTATTGTTACACCCCTAATGCTTACATGCACATAGAAATATACGTTTGCTTAGAAAAAGACATTCATATATAAACATCAAACTTGACTGTAGCATAACATCACCTACAGTATGAGACATTTAATCTTTATTATTTAAATCTAAATTACCTGTTTAGCACTGTGTTGCATCGACAACATTGAAGAACTTAATCATATGATTGATGAACAAAGAAGTACAGCCCAGTTTTAAAGCTGATTTCTTCAGAAGAAGTGATCACCAGCATTTACTGTACCAGTGACGGCTCATCCATACTGTAAGTTGAGCCTTCTGGTCAAACATTAAATTTTCATAGTCCTGATTTACATTATTATATATTTTAAATCCGTTTGAAATACTAATTATCTTTTTGAGTGACTAAGTCCCGTCTGAAAGTTTTGGAATGTCAAGGCCAGTACTTTAGTTCTTTTATAGCAGTACACAGCTGATACAGAACATGAGCACATTCCCAAATGTGCACGCGCACACACACACACACACACATATATCTAGAGAGAGACACAGGTCCTTAAGGTATAAGTAACTGAAAATGTACTTGCATGATATTGATTTCACATCCTGTGTCCCACATTCAGGACTTAATTAAGCTTTACCTGACCATTCCCCAGATTTCTGGACTGACACTGTAGATGTTTGATTAAATTCAGGGACAAGAGCCTTGATTATTTATGCAAAGAAAGACAAGATAATATTTTGTTGCTTGGTAGAACATTGGCTATCTTTGTGAGGACCGTGAAGCATAGCCTGTGTGTGGGTGTGGGTGTGTGTGTGTGTGTATGTGTGTGTGTGATTTTTTTATTTATTTATTTTTATTTTACTTTATGAAAATTAGTATATTTGTTATTTAATGGGTTCATTCCAGACCTCAATAATTCAAAAGTGGAAGACCTGTATGTTGGACTTAATGTTCTTTTGATGGACACTTAACGAATAGGAAGCTGTACAGCTCTAATAAAATAGACTAAAACAAACCTTGAGATTAATACAAAAACCTTGAGAACTATTGCTGTTGAACACTGAAGGCACCATTATTTATTTATGTATTTATTTATTTGGTTATTTATTTATGGGAATGCAGCCATATTTTATAACATTTGTTTACATATTTATGCACTACAATACCTCCCAAGGAGTGTGAAAGAATGTTCACTTAAGTTTTCATTGGATAAAAGAGATTTGTTACTTGTATGCTTTTACATTAATGGAGAAAACAGATGTCATTAGCATCAGTCGGTTACACACTGTACTTTTATGTTCATGAGTTCAGCTACCTAAGATGTGTAAAGAATGTGTGGTTAAACACCTAACATGATCTGTCTCTTACATCTGTTCCATCATAGCATGTCTAAACTGAGGCTTGAACAAACTCACTCTGCACAGGGGTTGTGATTATTCATTAATATTTATTTAATCTTCAATTTTATTTCACCACAAGAAAGTCACGTCTTTTCATTTGTTATTTATGTAAATGTAACATTGCTGCAATTTTTTCAGAAGTCACAAAATGTTAGCAGCCTGTTCTTGTCTTTGAACATACATATTATGATGGTAATTTTTAAAATAATAAAGTTAAATATAAATAAATAAAAAAGAATGTCTTTTTAATAATTTTAATCAAATTCAAATGCCATACAATTTTCTATTAACAAATAATCCATACATGAAAAATTATCCCTAATAAACAGCAGGTTAAATTCTCAAAACACAGGGACCAGCCCTGTTAACTCTGTCCACGCTTCACTGTTCAAGTAATACAGTAGCAAAGGTAGGAAGGCCTGTCACTTTACACTAGGCAGAAAAAAAATAATCACATCACATTCATACAGTTTATAGTGGCGGCACCACTTTTGTGTGTGCATACATACAGTTTGTGTGTGTGTGTATGTGTGTGAAACAGAAACAGATGGCTATAGATGTACTTTACTGTAATTAATGTCTCAGAATCTGGTGCTGCCCATACACTGGAATGACAAAAAGTCAATCATGCATTAGAGAAGCATTTGACTATAAAATGTTATTTAGAGTGTATTTACATATTTACAGGCTATAATAAAATAAATAAATGAAATAAAATAAATGTGAAAGTAATAAGCAAAGTTAAATAGTAAAGTTACAATATTCAACGTAGCAAATAAAACTGCTGTCAGTCCAAAACTTTCCTGTTCTGAATGTATGAGAGAGTATGGATTTAGCCTGAACAGCATCACGGTCATAACACAACTAAGTCTCTGTAATTGTAAAATATATTTTAAAAATTTTCTTCAAAATTTGTTAATGAAATGTTTTGAATTTTTGAAAGTTAGCTGCAACTTTTGAATGGAAAATCTCACCATGCTACCTTTACGCTATGACACTGTAGGTAAACCTGTGTATACACTGTTTATTTCCCTTTAGTCAAGCAATTATAAAGCCCTGCCTGCCTCAGGGGTGTAGGAACAGAAATGACCAGTGAATTTGGAATGACTCTGGGTCTTCAATAAACAAGTTAGAAATCTCTACTGTAATCCTTCTTCAGTGTTGCACTGACTTTAAAGCAATATCTACACAACCTCCAAAAACCTTTATATAACACTAAAGGCATTTACAAAGTCAAGTATAATTCTGATGTTTGTACATGACCTCTTCATTAAATACCAGGGCATTATTCAGGAATTAGATCCTCTAGGTTTCTGGAATTACAGCCTCTCTCTCTCTCTCTCTCTCTCTCTCTCACACACACACACACACACACATGCTCTGTTTTTCTGTGTAAATACATTAGTGTGTATGTACAGAAAGAGGCTCACCACTGGTGTCTCATCACTCGGCAGAATTGCTGCGCCGTGGTGCTTGAGGCAGTGGAGCACTGCATCGTGCACAGTTGTGAAGAGACACTGTTTGGAAATGTCAGTGAAAAAGCCACCTTGCTCCAGCTGCTCCACCACTGCATCTAGTGTTAGAGTCACACAACCAATTATACAGTACAGTGCAGAAGAAAGGGCCTGTATGCAGTTATTTAAAAGAAGTCAAACAAAATTTTAGACTGGGGGCATTTGATGAAAAGTGTATAAATGATAGAAAAATCTACAGCCAAACCTAAAACTGGAATTTATGATTCTCTGGACTGAAAATAAAAAATAAATTAACTCTTCGTATTATTAGAATTAGCTCATCATAAGTCATTCGTGTGTGTGGAGTTTACATATTCTCCCTGTGTTTGGTGGGTTTCCTCCCATAGTCCAAAGGCATGCAGAGTAGCTTCACATGTGTCCCCACAGTGTGTGTGTGTGTGTGTGTGTGTGTGTGTGTGTGTGTGTGTGTGTGTGTGTGTGTGTGAATGCCCTACAATGGACTTGCACCCTGTCCAGGGTGTAGCCTGCCACATGCCCAAAGTCTCCTGGGATATGCTATAGGCCCCTGTGATCTTGTATACAGGATACGTGAATAATTGAATAATTTTAATGACTGAAAAGTTTGCTCACTTTCTCACTCGTAAATTCTCTATACCACTTATCATGTACTGTACCGACCCGCAGGCGTCTAGGCAGTGTACACCCTGGATGGAGGGCACAAGCACGCACAAACTCAGAAATTCACACACTACAGTTAATTTGGAAACACCAACTAGCCTAATCTGCATGCCTTTGGACTGTGGAAGGAAACCGAAGTCCCTGGAAGAAACTCAACAAGCACTGGGTGAACAGATTCCACATACACGTACCCAAAGGCATGACTCACACCCTCGACACTGGAGTTGCGAGGCGATAGCGCTTACTGCATTACTCCACTGCAACACCCTTTTCAGTTTGCAGAAGCATTAAAATCTGTAAACAAGTGTGGTTTACTTTGCAAGACTACAGGATAATTGTAAAAAAATAAAATGTCTTTTCAACAAGACATTGCTTCCTTAAAATATACACAAGATATGTGGTCTGCACTTTGATGTCATGTTATCAGCTGGTGTGTCAGACCAATAGGCTAAATTTTTTCAAACATTTTTAGGAATTTATACTATTTTGTCAAAAAACAAAGGATGTTATTTTTGGCCACTCTTGACCAGAGTCTTTTAGAAAGTTTTGAATTATTATGAGAAATTTAATTTATTAATTGTTTCTATTTACCTTGACAATCTGCGATATAAACATGGACATCAATCTCTCCAAAGTCATGGAATATCTATGATCAACAGGAAGCAAATGTTTTATATTGCTGTCACATTTAGTACCAAGTGTTTGTACTGAGTGTGTCATTCTGACTGATCTTGACACTCACACTTCTTAGGGTCTTGATGGCCACAGTGTCGATAAAGTTGGCTGTAGAAAGGTCTAGGATGATGGAATGGATATTCCAGGTCCATTTTCCCAGTGATCCCAGGGAAAGTCGTTCCAGATCCCTGCTGAGTGTGTCCTCACTGCTGGATCCCAGAGTCGTGATGTCCCCATCCTGCAGATCTGACATGGACCCTAGTGTGGTGGTGTCAGGATCAGTGCCCTTTAGGTACACCCAGCTGTTCCGTGGGGTCTCAGGCATGACAAACACTGTGCCGTTTTCCCTGTCCCTCCACTCCTCTTCTGGGATGATATCACCAGACATGTCTTTACAGTCGCCTGCCTTTTCCTCAACCGAGAAGACGCACACTTTGGTGCGCTGAGAAGCTGCTCTGAAAGCTTCTCTCTTTAAAAAAAAAAAAAAAAACATGAATGAGAACAACACTGTAAAGAAAATAATGACTAATTAATTTTTGGGCCAGGATAATTTTTTTTTTATTATAATAGTCGAGCCTATTAAAAAAAACTATTAAAAAATACGCTAGCACCTGATGCAAAAAACTGTTAGTGAGGCATAAAAGGGCATAATTTCCCTAATAATGATAAACTTGCAAGGGTTGTTTCATTCGAGATTAATGAAGATCAAAAGATTTGATGTGTTGCTGCACCTGTCTTTTGGCTGCTCGCTTTGCCCTCCGTTCTGCCCTCCTCTCTCTTCTTCTCTGCTTCTCCTCCTGTCTGCGCTTATAAGTGATCATCTTAGTAATGTCCAAGCCACTCTGTAATCATTCACCAAAAACAGGAGAGATAAAGATGCCAGATGAAGTAAAGCATAAAGATGGTAAATACTCTAAACGATATGTTGTGACAAATGGGTTAAAAAAACAACTCCACCTTTTGTTCAAGGGCTTCCAGGTACAGTTCAGCATTAGCAAAGTATATGGTAGCTGAAGAGTGGAATATGGTGATGCCTGGCACCTCCCTGGCCTGCCACACAGAAATAAAGTCTGATTTTTTTTACCAAAATTAAATGGTAAAAATGGTATCCATGGGAGAGACCACTGATAACTGTGATCAACCAAAAAAAAAACACATTGATGACCATAAAGCCTCCTTCATGGTACTTTTTGACACACTTTAGAAGTTTCTCTGGTTGGTTTGACTTGTTGTTGCAATATTAAAAATGTGCACCCTGTATTTTACACAACACAGCAGGACCCATGATATTTCTTTTGGACAGTTGAATGCAGTAGATTAAGGTTACTTAGTTGTTTGAACAGAGAAATCATCAACTCACTAGATTACAATCTAGTCCAATGCCCTTAAAAGAACCCTGGATTTTTAACTGGTATGTGATCAGATCTGATCACGCTCAAATAATAGTCTGGACAGTCAGTTCTAAAGAACAGAATTGTGAAACAAATCAGATTTTCCTGCAGTCTAAACAACTCAAACGTCTGTCTGAGTTCATTGTTCCTTATGAAGAACTTTTTTTTTCTTCAAACATCATTTCCAGTAAATGAGACTTTTAAAAAATGTTCATGATATCCATACATTAGACCTCACCTTTTGATGTGTCTCCATGTCCAAATAAAGCTCAGTACCAGGAAGATGGCCCAAGACAGAGTACCGGGGCCTGTGAGATCAAGGACACACAGCTTTAAGAGTATTTCCACCAGACAGACAAAACATGATCTGGGTAGAGCCCACCAGAGCAGTGAAACATCTCACCTTTGTGTTCTGAAGATAACAGTAAGCAGGGCAAAGCCAATAGAGATGGCCAAACCCATATCCATATTAAAGAGAACAGT
Source organism: Dolichallabes microphthalmus (assembly GCA_026413445.1). NCBI lineage: Eukaryota > Metazoa > Chordata > Actinopteri > Siluriformes > Clariidae > Dolichallabes > Dolichallabes microphthalmus. The sequence goes on from JAOTQY010000015.1 coordinate 13,387,516, forward strand.
GGATACCCAAGTCACCAACCACACCAACTACATACAGTATAACAAATAAATGTGAATATACATTTACATAATGCAGCATGATTACAGAAATACAGACTATATCACAAGGATTTGGCTTTGATTACAATAAATGATGCTTCAAGGTATCAGGGATAATATTTGATTGTTAATCAGTCTACAGCACAGGTACAAGAACATGCTTAAACAGTCCATGTATGTGTAACATGTGTAACATGCTGGAGGTTTATTATGGCGTCCTACCAGATCGATCTTGTTTCTTTGCCACAGGGTCACAATGTCAGTATACTGCTTGAACAAGCCTTTCAGATTCACAAACACAATAGCAGCCAGCACTGCCTACACACACACACACACACACACACACACACACACACACACACACAGTACTGTGTAAAAGTTTTGAGCCAGCCTTTATTTATATTAACTTTATATTAGTTAAATCTATTAAACTATTTTACATTAACAACATCAGCAGCAACGCCATTTCCACACTCATTTGTTCCATCACCAGTATACTAATGACCGGCCTGATCATCTGGTAATTATCTGCACCTGTTTCTCACTGGTTCATGACTTACAGTATGTTAGATGTTCATTTATGCTTCAATGACTCATAGGTCAATGTGTGGTTTAACAAACCAAAACATTCCTCTGAAACTGGTCAGGTTCAGGGACTGGACTGAAAATGAAAGCCAAAAACTTGCCAAAAAAGTTAATGGAGAACTATTTCTCATGACTATAATAAAAAAATACAAGTTTGGCAATTTGGATGCAAAATATGAAGAAATTGCCCCCAACACTTTTGCACAGCACTGTGTACTATAATTTTTTTTTCAAGAAGAGAGGTGTGTATTCCTGTTCACAGAATGGTGAAGGGCTATTGAGGTATACCTTGGGCAGCTGCTGAAACAGTGTTCCTAATTTCAACGTAGTCACCAGCACTATCACAGCTGCAACCACTCCTGCCATCTACAGAATCGCACCAGAACACAATGATTATAAGTAGAAGATAGGAATGTGCTAGGTGTGCTACATACAGTATGTGTTTAAATACTACTTATATACAGTAACTATACAGTAGTATGTGTGTGTGTCTTGCCTGTGTTCTGCCTCCAGTGGTCTCTTGTATTAAACTGCGAGACATGGAAGCACAGACAGAAAAACACTGGAAAAAACCTCCAACTGTATTACTGAGGCCTAAAGCCACCAATTCCTATAACAACACAGACAATGGTTACAATAACAGCACACATTCATTTATTTAATACAATTTAATTAAAAATTCTATCTATACTGCTGATTTGCCATATCACCTGATTGCTGCACACTTTGTAGCCATGCTTAAGAGCAAAAGTTTTGCCCAAAGAGATGGAGATGGCGTATCCCACAATGGCCAGGGCAAAAGCATCGACTATCACATCAGAAAAGATTTTGTAATTTGGCATCATGGGAGGCTGAAGCCTGAATAATCCAAGAGATGGGTAATAATCATACAGCAAGCTGTTGTTAATACTATAGAATAGTTTGAACTTATGTAACTTATGAATAATAAACAATAATATTAACCAATATTTTATTCTTGTTATAATATTTATAAATATTTTTATTCTTGTTATAATAATTCATTATAATAACACACCCGCTTGGGATATCGCCGACTACCGAAATGTCATAGGTCTCATTTAGATGTGTTTGGAAAGATGTCAGGGTACCTGCAACAATCTGGTAAACACAAACACACACACGTTTAATGCCCCGAGTATGTAGGAAGGAAAATATGAATTAATTATCTACAAGTGAGTCCTAAAAAAATGTACTCAAAACAGTACATGTATGATGATAGAGAGACCTGTGTGTTATCAGATGTATGGTGTGCTGGGCATTAATTTACTATTTGTAAAGAGGCAACTGATACCATAAAGAATGTTTTAAGAATGAGAAAGTGAAAAAGAAGTAGCGTACAATAATGAGCTCCACTGGTATTGGCACTGGCAGTTTCTCTTTGAATCTATTGTTCAGCTCCTTGGCAATGATGAGGATGACAATGGAGACAACACTGACCACTAGAGTGGGCAGATGAGTATTGGGCAGCTGCATACACACGTCCACTAGTGTCTACACACAAAGAGAACACAAGGTCTGTCTGCAGGATTCTCAAAATTGTCAAGTGATGCGATATATACATTTGATCTACAGTATGTAGCCACAAAGAAGGTGAATATCTGAGTACTTACATACACCAGTGCGAACGGCCCACTGAATCGTGTCGGAGACACTCCCAAGATGTTCTTTATCTGAGCCACTACTGCGTGAGCGGAAGCCGCTGTTGTGTACCCTCTTACTAATGGCTCTGAGAGGTACGTACCCACAAACCCAAACTGCGCCAAACCCAGGATCACCTGAGGGAGTAAGAAAAAAACATTTCCATTATGAGTGTAAATACACTAGATGTTTGTACATCTCATCGAATTTCATAACTGTGTCCCCGAACCTGAATTAGTCCACCTAATACTGTAGCAGCTGCAGCAACTTCTACTCTATAAAGATCTCTAGCAGTGACGTCCACTTCCTCGGTCACATTAGTGCCATTGACGATAAGAAAATTGGCATCAGGGGCTAGTTCCTCCGTAATGCTGCCTAACATAACACTGAGAATCGTAAATGTGCCTGCAAACACACACATACAGAAAGAAGTTTTGTCAGACAATGCATGATCAACAGCCATTTAAAGAAATTAAAGGCTATTTTGTTGTATCCAACAAATATTTAACCCGTAATTATATTTTTTGTTCAGTAGTGTGTGAAAAATTTTCACTTTATCGTTGTAAACTGATCAAATCTTAACTTATGGCAAATCTGTTCGGCTCACCTATAGAAATGTGTCTGGAGGACCCAAAGAAGAAGTAAATGAGTGCGGGATAAAAAGAACTGTACAGTCCGAACACTGGTGGCAATGAAGCCAGCAATGCATAGGCCATTCCTACAACACACACACACACACACACACATTCTTAGCAGCCTTGAAGACCTTCCACTGAAATTAGTATTAATGCTTACACCTAAACCTAAGCACTGTCGCCTTGCACCTGCAGGGTCACTGACATTTTCTACTCATTAACATGGTTCCATGTATTTTTGAATATCACAGAATATTTTCTGTAAATTATAAACCTTTTAAAAATATCTTTCCTCACTCATAAAACAGAAACAGTTATTGCAGCAGACTCTGTAGAACGATCTATTGCTCTTAACCGCTGACCTAATGGTTTGTCCTTTCTAATACTGTATTCTGCATAAAGAGGAAATCATCTTAAGATAAAGTGGCTCTCACCTTGTGGCAAGTGCATGATGCCCACACTGATCCCAGAGATGAGATCTGGCATGCCATAGTCCCAGATGGAATAATGTGGTAACCAGTAAAGCACAGGTAAGCAGCCAACCACTCTGCGCTTCAGTCTGGGAATAGAACACCTTTAAGAGGTTTAAAGAGAGAAGGCGATTAGGAAAGAAAGACAAAAAAATCACTTTAATAGAAACTCATGTAAATGAGGTGCAGGAATAGGAAGAAGGTTTTAGTTATCAGTATTCACACACACACACACACTGAAATGTTTTTTATTTCTAAAATATCTCACCTGAGAGAGTTTTTCAGACGATGAGACAAAGGAATGTGGGTTTGTAAGGGGTCCAATCTCTTAGCCAGCTCCTCCAGCCTCTCTTCATCCAGAATCTCCCTCTCCACACAGAACCCAGAGCTATTCCTCACTCTATCCATACTTACACAATTTTGATTTCGATTTGATTTTGATTTCTATGATTTCTAGCATGCTGTATACACGCACGGGTATTTAAATAGGCTGAGGAAGATACAGTAAAGGGGGCTGACTTTTGGCTAATAATTACTTAATGAGAAATCTAAAATACTAATTTATACACTTTAACAATGAATACATAAAATGAGATTCTAAATAAATGACTCCATTATTCAAAACTCCACAAATATACAGTACATATAAAATAATGTTATTACTGTTTTTAAATCACATTATAATGTTAATCCTGTGCTTGTGCTGATTCAGCTTTTCCTCAAGTTTCCACTGGTGTACTAGTCAATGGGCGGATCTCCCCCGGATGTTGGGTAAGACATGAATGAATTAATAATCACTGGAAACAGGAAGAGTCATTTAGCCATCAATCTTTGGTTGATCATTTTTTTTACAACACACTCCTCACAGTAGGTGAACACTATAATGTGAGTAGGTGAGTCCACTGAAGCAGTTTCACTTTAAACTAAATTAAGCTTTAAATTTTATTATATCTTTTTATGTACCTGCCCAGTTATAATAATAGAAGACTTCAAAACTGCTAAATTAAAAATATTAACACACTCAGTAAAACTACTGAATTCTGGCATGTGCTCATTTTTAGTAAAAGACTCCTGTTACTTTGAATATTAAGTACAGGGTGTTTCAATGCCAGGTTGTTGCACTTGTCAAATGAAAACTATCCAGGGTTAATATTTCTATTAATAATTCTGCTCACTGTTTAAAGATTAGCCTCTATACCAAAAGGACCATAGGCTGCAAACCGGGGCTTTACTTATTATTCACCTGTCATTCAGTCATTCAGTCATTTATGCTTAATACGCTGCTGGAAAAAAATACAGTATCAGTTGAATGTCTAACTATGTCAGTTATTACAGCTATAATTATGTCACATTCCACTAAGTCAATAATATAAAGTAATTTTTCAGCTGGACAGTTTGTTTCTGAATTCTAAGCTAAGCAAAGTAATGGTCATTTAAAATATTGGTAAGGAACTACAGTATGTACAGTACAGGCCAAAAGTTTGGACACACCTTTGCTCATTCAATGTGTTTTCTTTATTTTCATGACCATTTACATTCTCACTGAAGGCATCAAAACTATGAATCAACACATGTGGAGTTATGTAGTTAACAAAAAAAGGTGAAATAACTGAAAACATGTTTTATATTCTAGTTTCTTCAAAATAGCC
>JAOTQY010000015.1:13392803-13407775 GCA_026413445.1 Dolichallabes microphthalmus
ATGTGTTCATTCATAGTTTTGATGCCTTCAGTGAGAATCTACCAATGTAAATGGTCATGAAAATAAAGAAAACACATGGACAGATAGATGAGAAGATGTGTCCAAACTTTTGGCCTGTACTGTAAATAAATGCAAACCCTTAGTAAAAATGGCTTATTCTTGATATGACGATATGCACACCTAAATACATACAGTAGTCATCATACAGTATGTGGTCAACTGTATACGGACACCTAAAAATCAAACCCATATCCTGAGCTTTTTCAAAAATATTGCCAAACTTTGAAGAACAAAAAATTTCTAGAATATCTCTGTATGAGGTGCATAAAGAAATGGTTTACCAAGGTCGGTATGGAAGAACTGAAGTGGCCTGCACAGGGCCGTGACATCAACCCCACTGAACACCTTTGAGACGAACTTTGGGATCCTTGACGGCAAACCAGAACTTCTCCTTGATATCAGTGCCTGATTTTGCTAATACCGTTATGGCTTAACTGGTAGAAATTACCACAGCGATGCTCCAAAATCTGGTGTAAAACCTTCTGAGATGAGTGGAAACTATTATGATAGTGGATATTAATGAAGCATGAAATTTTTGTCAATGTCCACAGTTTTTGAATAGGTACATGGGACTATGGTTTGCCTACGGGAGATACTGCTATTTACTGTATATGTCTATTACAAGGCTCAGATAAGCTCATATTTCCAGTTCAGGCACAAATTACTGATTGAACTGTTTCCTGATTTTTCATGGGAAGCTCCTTTAAGAACTGAATGCACAAGTGCAGGACCTGGCATCACTTTATCAGCATGATTGAGTGAAATCTAATCCCCAAATCCCTAGAAGCCTGAAGGACCATTCTACACCCTGTAACGTGTGAGAAAAACAACAAAACAGAAACACTGTCCTTCTGTTCACCTTTTCACTCAATATAGAGACAAAAGTTTTTGAACAGACTTCAATAATTTTCATCCAGTTTACTTTAGAAAATTTCTTTTCTGATCCACCATTGGTTATTTGAAACATGGTCTATTATTAGCCATGTTGCTTAGCATGGGGCGCTGAGGGTTCAGTAAACAGATTTCTCTCTCTCCCTCCTTGCACTGTCACAGGCACAGTTTGTGTGTGCGTATGAAGTTTGTAATGGACGACTTGCCAGTTGAAGGCAAAGAACACTGGAAATGAGCTATCTGGTATGGTTAATCAGTGCATGTCCTAATCATAGCAGTTTAATTTTTTTTAACTGAGTAGTCAATACTGAACTTGAAACAGCTGTGAGCCTGATCTCTAACCAAAAGGCTTGTTATGTATTGACAAAAGATTGGTGGTATTTGGCAGAGTTTAACCGTGGCAGGTATAATAAAATCTGTGCATAAAGATGACAATATGTAAGAAAATGTGTTGTTAATAGCCTATGCTTCTGCATTTAAACAACATGCACTAATAGTCACAGATGTGCCTTCAAATAACTGCAGCAGCTGAGCTTGTGTCTTGTTCTGTATTTTTCCAGATAATCTATTCCTGCCTTTTTTAAAAGATGACTTCAATAATGTCTGTAGCTTAATGGAAACCTATGATTAAGCTGAAACATTAAAAATAATAGTAATAATATCAGAAACAAAGGAATCGTCATCAAGAAGCAAAATGGATCTGAGGGCCAAGCATGGTCTGATGCTGTTGGAACAGCTTAATCACATGCGTGAAGCTGAACAGTTAACAGATGTAGTACTGATTGCAGAAGGAATCAGTTTTCCATGTCACCGGTCAGTTCTTGCTGCGTTCAGCCCTTATTTTCGGGTCATGTTTACCTGTGGCTTGCGCGAAAGTGCAAATCGCCAGGTATTACTGAGAGACATGCCGGCTCAAAGCTTAGCCCTTTTGCTAGAGTACATGTACAGCTCCAAGCTTAAGCTTTCCCCTGACAATGTCCAGGGGATCTCAGTCGCCGCATTCTTGTTGCAGATGGATGATGTCTTTAGCCGCTGCCAGACCTATATGATAGATAATATGGATGCGTCCAATTGCCTGGGGATCTATTACTATGCTCGTGATTTGGGGGCTGAAGAATTAGCAGAACAGGCTCAGCGTTACCTCCGTCAGCACTTCACTGAGGTGTGTATGAGTGAGGAAGTGCTGGAGCTGGAAGCCTATCAGCTTGGAGCATTGCTAGCTTCAGATGACCTTAATGTCACCCGAGAGGAAACCATTCTTGACGTAGTGCTGCGATGGGTAAGACATTGCACAGTTGGTGTGAGTCTTGGCGTAGAAAATCGTGCTAGTCAGCTACCAGAACTCTTACAGAAGGTACGACTTCCACTGGTGAATGTCAGCTACCTAAAGGAGACACTGCGCCGCAACACAGCACTGCTTGCTGATGCAGAATGTCTACAAATGATGGAGGATGCAATTGAAGCATCAGGTCTGCATCCAGAAGCTCCAGCCCGACGACTGAAGTTACGCTATGGCATGGAAACAACTGATTTACTGCTATGCATTGGCAACGAAAGTGGAGGAATACGCTCACGCTATGGAAGCTATTCAGACCGCAGCTTCTGCTATGCTCCCACCACTGGGCGCACATTTTTCATCACTTCTCCTCGCTATGGTGATGTCCTTGGTTATGTATGTACTGGAGTTGTCACCGAACACAATGCGATTATTGTCGCTGGAGAGTTAGGGCCACGACGTTTAGCAAGACAAAAGGAGAAGAATGTGGAGATATTCAAGTAAGGCTCAAGTATAAAATTACTAAAGTTCTTACACACACCGTTCCCTTTATTATTCGTGCAGGTATCCAATCAGCCAATCACGTATAAGCAGTTCAACAAACAAATTAACACAAATACAGGTCAAGTGCTTTAGTTAATTTTTACTATGACCTCAGTGACTTTTCCTGTGGCATGGTTGTTGGTATGAGATGGCCCGTTTTCAATATTCAGTACTTGTTAATGTTCTGGGATTTTTACCCATAACATTATCTAGAGTTTACATATAATGGGGCAAGAAGCAAAACATTAATAAACAAAATCAAGTCCGCACCTCTTTTGTGGGCAAAAAAACCTTTGCCTACCTAAAGAGGTCAGTAATCAATTACTTCTCTAGTAAGACTATTTTTTACAACAATGCTGCGAAAAAGAGTATTTCAAAATGCACAACATGCCAAAGTGGATGAGCTCCAAAAACAGAAGACCACATCAGGAATTAGTCCTGTCAGCCAGGAACAGGATCACAGGATGTGTACAGCTGTAGATTGGAAAACCATAGCCTGTTACAGTATATCTGTTATGCCTGTTTGATGTGAACATTAAAAGAACTCTTACCCTGTATTTCTGTTATTTTAGGAACTGTGTTGTTCCAATATATTTAGATAGTTGCATTAATGATCAGGAATACAGCTTTTCCTAATAAAGTGGTCAGGGTGTATATGTGAAACAAAAGTTCTACCTAGATATTTGTTACTATAATTGTACAGCAAATATTAGATACAGTACACAGGTTCAATATTAGTATGAGCCTAAGTGTAGGAAAGGCTAGTTCACTGGAAGACAGTCACAGCTGAGTAATTACTACTGCAATGCCTACTAGCATGAGCTTACCTCATCCGAACTAGGCTTTGCTTTCCACAGTTTACTTGCCTTGTACTTACTGCTCATTTTAAACCTATACATTATTTTTCATGCATTTCAGGATTTATTTCTTTTTACTTTTCTATGCAGCCAAAAGACAAAACAAGACTAGCACTATGCAGTATATTATCTCAATCTCCATTTTGGCAAATATTATTATTGTCTTTTGAAATGATGCATAAATAATTGTTTAATCATACTTTAAACACATTCCATTTCTTTATGCATTTACTTTTTATAATTTTTTTTATTTTTAGATATAATGAGGAAGCTCAGGGTAGCTGGAAGCACTTGACTTCAGCAGAATACCGTGACTCATATGCCTTGAGTTCCCTAGGAGATAGCCTGTACCTAATAGGGGGTCAGATGATGCTGAAGAATCAGTACCTCATCACCAACAGTGTTGCGCACTGGTCTTTACAGGGCGGCCCTTGGCGCAGTGCTGCTCCATTACCAATGCCCTTGGCATATCACAGTGTTGTCCGGATGAAAAACTGCCTTTATGTACTTGGAGGCAGAACACCACAGGTTAGAGTAATTAATGCTGTTTCTGATATTATATACTGTATCTAGCCTTGGAGTGCCCTTGAACTTGCTCTTCTTTTCCATATAAGACCTCAAGCAGGAATCTACTGTATACTGTATAACTGCACCATGAAACCAAATTACACTAAGAGAGAGAGAGAGAGAGAGAGAACAATAATTGTCAGTCTGTAATCCTACTCTGCTTCTGTCCCTTTCTTTTTTTTTGTTGCACTATTTAACTGCACCTGCTGTGACTTGTCTCGTGAATGACAGACATATCATGCGGATGAGGAGCCTGACCGTATGAGTAACCGCTTACTTGTGTATGACCCAGAGAACAACAAGTGGAATGAACTCTGTCCTATGAAATATTCCAAATATCGCTGCAGTGCAGTGGCCCTCAATGGGGAGATTTTTGTTATAGGTAAGAAGCAAAATGCCTTTCAATAATAAGTGTGTTCATTTTTAGAAATCCTTTGGGAAGCCAGTGTTGACATGGCAATAAACATAAAAACAGCATATTCAATTCATATTAATTTGTGTGAAAATAATATTTTTCCCTTCTGGGGTAATTAGGAGGCGTTTAATAGGACAGCAACTTACAACCAGTGCAGTAACTTAATGTTGTTTGGGCCCTTGTCTTATGTTTGCCATGCTGATTGCAAATAAATACCCACAATAATTACCACACTTTAGAAATTAATTAGAAAGTGTCAATAATGTTTGCAGTAAAAATGTCCACCTTTTACATAAAACACATTTTGCATATTACACAGAAACTTTTGTTCCTATGTAAAGATCTGCATCTGCCCTGCAGGTGGGATTGGGTGTGAGGGAGTTGATCGTGGACAATCACGTCGCTGTCTTGATGTAGTAGAAATCTACAACATTGATGGTGATTTCTGGAGGGATGGCCCGCCTTTACCCTGGCCACTTTTGTCACTGCGCAGCAATGCACCCAATGCTGGGGTAGTGGATGGAAAACTATATGTTTGCGGATACTACAAAGGAGCAGGTAAACGTACAGTATTATACTTTGTATGCTTTAAAAAGAATGATCTTAATATTCATCCAGGTGTAAACTCATTTTACATATTTATATATTTATATACTGTAATGTACAGGTGCATCTTAATAAATTAGAATATCATCAAAAAGTTGATTTATTTTAGTAATTCAATTCAGAAGGTGAAACTTATATATAGATTCTTTACACACAAACTCATATATTTCAAGTGTTTATTTCTTGTAATTTTGATGATTATTGCTTACAGCGAATGAAAACCCAAAATTCAGTATCTCGGAAAATTTTAATATTACTTAAGACAAATAAAAACAAAAAGATTTTTTAACACAGAAACGTTGAACTACTGAAAAGTATGAACATGTACCGCACCCAATACTTGGTCGGGGCTCCCTTCACATGAATTACTGCGGCAATTCGGAGGTTTCGATAGCGGCCTTCAGCTCTTCAGCGTTGTTGGGACTGGTTTATCATATCTTCCTCTAAACAATGCCCCATGCATTCTCTATGGGGTTTAGGTCGTAAGATTTTGCTGGCCAATCAAGCACAGGGATACAATGGTCCTTAAACAAGATATTAGCATTTAAACCACAGTGGACCAACACCAGCAGATAACATTCTGTGCAACATCACAGTGACTGTGCAAACTTTACACTGGACCTTAAACAACTTGGATTCTGTGCCTCTCCTCTCTTCCTCTGGGACTTTGATTTCCAAAAACAAATGCTAATTTTATTTCATGTGAAAAGAGGACTTTGGGTTTCTGAGCAACAGTCCAATCCTTTTTGTCTTTAGACCAGGTAAGACACCTCTTACGTTGTCTCTGGTTCAAGAATGGCTTGACACGTGGAATGCAACAGTTGTAGCCCATGTCCTGGATACATGCATGCATGGTTAGTCTTGAAGCACTTACTCCAGCTGCAGTCCACTCAGACATTTTGTATCTTACCCTTTATGTGTCAATGATCATCGTCTGGAAGTCAGCAGTCTTCCTTATGATTGTGTTGCATATTGTACCAGACTGAGAGGCCATTAAAAGGTTCAGGAATCCTTGGCATGTGTTTTGAGTAATTAGCTGATTAGAGTGTGACACCATGAGTTGCAATATTGGACTTTTCACAATATTCTAATTTTCTGAGATATAAAAACTGAGGTTTTCATTATCTGTAAGCCATAATCATCAAAATTACAAGAAATAAACACTTGAATCTTTATAATACATGAGCTTCACTGAATTAGAATTACTAGATAAATCAAGAATTAATAAATAAACTTTTTAATGATATTCGAATTTATTGAGATATATACTGAGATATAGATAACATATAAATTATATACTGTATAAATGTCTATAATTTCTTTTAGACCGCCATGACATCATCACAAAGAATATCCTGCAGTTGGATCCATGGGAGAATGAGTGGACTGTAGTGGTTAAACAAGCTGTGATGCACGACAGTTATGATGTGTGCCTGGTGGCGAACCTTAACCCAAGAGGACTCATGCCCCCTCCAGCTGACTTAGTGGATGAATAACAAAAACTGTTCATGTATGACAGAAGCAAACGCAGTCATAAATTTGATAATTTGCACAATTGAGCATTTCATAAAATTGAAAACTGAAAAAAACTACACAGTTGTACATAGAGGTTGTGTTTTATTAATTTTAATCTGAATTGAAGTGTTTACATGTTAAATATTCTGGGATAAAATTAGTGTTAGTTTATTGTGAAGTGTATTATTGGACAGATTCTTGAACAGATAATTCTTGATTGGTTGTGAAAGTAACAGATTACAGAAATGCTTATGTCATTTTTAAATATTAGTATTCTATTAACGAGTTGTTCAGTTGCATTAAATAGATGCATGCCCTCTAAATTAATTATTCAGTTGCATTGCCTTTTTTAAATAATTTATGCACTATATGTTTAGACAGTATAACTTGTGTATCTAATAAATATTACTGTAGCCATGTTTGTACTTCCATAGCAGTCGAAAACAAAAATCTGTTTCCCCCATTTTGACCTGAGCTCTTAAAAGGACCAACTACCAACAAAAACTTAGAAACTTGGAAAATCAGGTAGGAAGTTCCACAGAGTACACAGAGATTACAGAAAAACCAAGGACATAGGGAATTCTAAACAGCACATGCTTATGAATTTAAATAAAGAAACGTCATATTTAGATATATGCTATAATGTAGAGCAACAGTAAGCATGAATAAGTGTTCATTGCTGACAAAAGAAATGTACCGTGGAACTACAAAGAACCCCTCCCCCACTAAAAAAATTTTCAAAACGCTTTGCATTTTAAAACGAGCTCTTATACTGCAAGTCCCCAAATCAATCAGAGTCACTGATGAAGTCAAAGAGCTGCCAGGTAACTCTCTGTTTTTGCAGAGTATTGGTGTTTTGTACAGGCTTCACTGCCTCCCATTCAGCTGCCTGGTATTCCACAATCATCTGTGAGCTGTTGCTGCTCTCAGACCATGACCAAGGCTCTAGGTGCTGTGCACGTTCACTTGTATTCATCGATGTAGCCCTGATTTGCTGCTGCAGTGGTAGATGGTTTCCTGACACAGCTTTACTGCCTTTCTGGTAGGCACTGACTACTGAATGAGGCACCCCGTTTCCTTGGTTTTCATCCTGTTTATTATCCATAAACACATTATTCAAAGCTGTCCCTTGATTTGGGCGTCTCTGTGGCAGAATCAAGGCCCTCTTCTTTTTCTTGGATGTCTGAAATCTCTGCGTTCTCTTATGCACTTTTTTCTCTCTAGGCACCTCAATCCAGGTTCCTGACTGGTCCTTATTAATGTCACTCAACGACTTTACAGCATCTATGAACACCGGTCCTCCAGCTATATAATTCCTCTTAGAATCCTGTACTAGACTGGTGACAGTACTAGCAGCCATTGGGCGTGGAGAACTGGCTGTAACTGAGCACAGATGGTAGGACTTCTGACAGTCATTAGGGTTAGACCTCTTAGTAACTAGTTGTTGTTTCTCAACAGATTGAGTGCCCATGACCTGGAATGACAATCCTCTGCTTAGTTTCTTAGGAGTTGCCTTTTTAACAGGACAAATACTTTGGTCACCTCTTACTTCTGGGTACTTAAAAGCGTCCATGCCTTCATAATAACGCTCTTCATTTGAAACAACAAATAACTGTGCCATCAAAGCAGGTGATGTCTGAACAGTGTTGTCGATCATTTGGGCAAGGCCAGGATGAGCTCCAGTGGAGTGAGCAGTCATTATTGAGCCAAGCAGAGACAAAATCTCTTCAAGCAGACTCTTCTGCTTGCCTTGTTCCAGTTTCAGTGATTCCAAATCTCGCTGGAGGGTGAGCACAATTGAGCTCAAGTCTTCTAGAGCTGATAATGTCTGGGATATGAGAAAATAAACAAGGCTCAGTCAAACTGTGCTGTGCCAAAAAAATATTTGTTTGGTAATTAATATCTGATTTAAATTTGATAAATACCACTGTGCTGTAGAATTCTCAAATTTGAAGATTAGTTTACTATAAGAGAATAGCTGTAACAATAATCTTGACTTGTAATTCTAACCACAAGGTATACAGTATATTAATATGCTTATTCTAATAGGTTACAATTTCTATATCAACAGCTCATTCACGCTGACTAGTATGGTTAACTTATATAAATTGAGATTTTAAAAGCATTGGTGGATGGATGGTTCCATCTACATGCCGTCTGGCACATCAGGCAACAGATATACATCCACCGTTACAAATAATATAACAAATAAGATCCCTTAATGTTTTTTGACAAAGTTTATTTCACATTTATGGAGGGAGTCTCTACTGTGAACACTGTGTTCATTAGGTTTTCTGTCTTCAGGACAGAGGACTTTGCACCTCCTGGCTTCTAAGGGACATTAACTTTTTTTGTCACAAGTGGAATTTAAAACAAGTGGAAAAAAGGAGATGATGAAAGTACAACTGATAACAGAAATTAACTTGTCTTTGAGAATTTACAACATTAAATTTAAATTTAAAGGTAAAACTGTGATTGTAGGTACAACTCAGGGATAAAGGATAAACAAGGATAAAACACTTACTGTAATAATAAAGAAATAATTTGCTTCTGGTGGTAAAAGCACTGACGTTTGTGCCACACACCCTATTATGATAATTTAAGACCAAGCCGCCTTAATCTTGTCTGATTTGGAAGATTAACTGCAGAGACTCAGCTATGATAAATAATAATTGATCACATTATTTGGACAGCTAACATGCAAACACAAACTTAGGCTATGGAAACAGAGCTTACGGAGTGATCCCAAGTAAAGGTAATTATGATGACACTGCATTTCAACTAAAACTATCAAACGTTCTACACACTTTAAAGACGTTTTAAAGTACTGCCAAAACTAAGAACGGACAATATCATGAATTTTGTTTCATGAAGAGTAAATACTGTTCATCATTCTGAATGAATAATAAACCAGCTTCTGTTTCACATTTTGTTTACCTTTGCCTCATTGTCCTTTAGCTCTCTCTGTGTCTGACTCATCAGAAGTTCAGTCTGACTTGCTATGCTCTCCTTTACAGAGGCAAAATTATCCTGAACTGTAATGCAAAGGATATTGACAAAAACACAAAAGAAAAAGAATGTACAAATAATTATTTTAAAACAAAAAAGCAGACCTCTACACAACTGGGGTGTTCTTATAATTCAGTCAGAAATCATGAAGGTGTAACATACTCTTGTGTGTATGATAAACACAAAAGAGTCTATTACAGTCATTCCATACAGTCATCTGTGACCATAACACTTTAAATGAATTCCAAATTGAAAAACAGATTCAGCTTATCTACTAGGTTTAGTAATAATTTCATATATATTCTACAAAAGTTCAACCGCTCATTCTTGCGATAATCACACTAACAAGAATCTGGAATGAATAAAAAACTTGAAAACAATAATAAAAACTGCTCATTGTTTTTATACATTTTCGCCCTCTGGTGGACACAAAACCTCCAAAATCTTAATTTGGTGCATTAGCAAAAGAGTAAAATTGTTAGAGAAAGGATTAAATATATAATAATATTTACTTTTCTTTCTAAAATTATCCATTCCTTCAGCCACAGCTGCTCTGGTTATGTCACAGCTTCCATCAATGCAGTTTAGAAAAGTCTTCTTGACCTAAAACAGATAAACAACCATAGATAAATAAACTGTACATAAAATAATGTATTCAAACCTAAAACATACATAGGCAGTGCAGTAGTTCTGCTTATCACTTACATTTTCCAGGCTTTCATGCAGCTCCCGGACTCCAATAAGGATTTCACTGAATGAATCAGCAGAAATTTGCTTTTAAAATAATTAATTACAGGACAAACTTTAAATGTTTAAATTACAAAAAACCTTTTATATCATGCATTTTGTTCCACAGCATATTAGACCATCTACTTGTTTAGAAATACACAAGTTTTTTTTCAAGGAGCCCACAAAAAACATATAAATAGGTATACTTGCATCTCTTTGGCTTTTCTCTTCTCCTCTTCAAATCTGTCTAATATACCCATAGCTCTACCACCTGAACTGTTGGCTACTCTGCTCTCACCAAACAGCATAGGCTTGGAGTGATAGTTGGCTGACACCTTCATTTCATTTACCTGTCAAGATTGAGGTTACATACATCATCATACAATCATCCACAACATTATGATCACCGACAGCTGAGGTGAATAACATTGATTATCACCGTTACACCGTTAGTGGGTGGGATATATTAGGCAGCAATGAACATTTTGTCTCTGACGTTGATATGTCGAAAACAGAAAAAATAGGCAAGGGCCATATTGTGAAAGCTAAATGACTGGGTCAGAACAACTCTGCACAAAACGGCAGCTCTTCTGGGATGTTCTCGGTCAGCAGGACCTACTGTACCAAAAATGGTTCAAGAAAGAAAAACCAGTGAACCTAGGACAGGGTCATACACTGCGAAGGCTCACGGATCCACATGGGGATTGAGGACGGGCCCAAAAAGTCTGATCCAATAGAAGAGCTACTTTACCTCAAACTTCTGATTAGTCAGGCGTAGCTGCACACCAGTCAGGGTGCCCATGCTGACCCATGTCTACTGCCAAAAGTACCTACAATTGTCATGTACTGTAAGCATCAGTACTGGAACACGGAGCAATGGAAGTAGGTTGCATGGTTTGAAAGATTCTCTATTACATCATGTGGATGGCCAGTGCATGCAAGTTGTTTACTTGGTGAAGCGATGGCACCAGGATGCACTATGGGAAGAAGGCAAGCCGAGGTGGGGGGGCTGGAGCCTATCCCTGGAGACTTAGGGCACAAGGTGGTACACCCCTGGACATGTTGCCAATTCATTGCAGGGCACACACATGCTAATTGTCTCCAGCCAATTAGCCTAGTCTACATGTCTTTGGACTGTGGGAGGAAACCGGAACATATGGAGATCATTCACACTGACCGGAGACAGGATTTGAACCCGAACATCCCGGAGGTGCAAGGCAACAGTGCTAACCACTAAACCACTGTGCAACTGGTATTGGTAACAATTGGTATTTTGTGCTAGTGTTACCACATAAGGAATCAGGGGATGTTTATGTACATAGAGGCAATAACACAATCAAATCATATTATAAAACCTTGCAGTAACTTCTACAGGTAAAGACATAAATCACAGATAATAATCTGTACCTCCTGTGAGGCCTGTTGAGAGCCTCTGGACTGTCCACTTATCTCCTGGGAAAAGCTTTGGGAATTTTCAGGCCAGGTTTGGGAGCCAAACAGAAACTGGGAGTCAGGCAGGCTGGAGTACTCACCAGTGGTTCCTCCTTTACCCGGCTTAGCACCCCTGTCACATAAAGCACCTGTTTAACAATCTGTCAGAGTTTACCTTATTACCCATAATAATACACACACTGTGACTGTACAACTCAGACTTACCCAGAATTCATTGGGTGATTTAAACTATCCTTTACATTCCAAACGTTAGTCTTCATGCTTTTGCGTTCTTGTCTAAAAGTACAGTGAATATGTGACAGTTATCTTTACAAAACATCAACTACACAAGTTAGCTACTGTAGCACGCCATCATTAGCAGTCTAGTTTGCTAGATATTTTTCTTATTTATATATCCGGGTTAGTATAATGTTGCGTATTTTACCTTCCGTGCTTGATAACTCAGTATTTTGTCACACAATACTATTAATATATTCTCACTTAGGGTGTGTCTAAAACCCGCTATTTAAGTGCAGAAATTCTCGGGGATGCGCGCCGCATGAGGTAAATGAGCGCTGCGCGTGCACGCGCGCGCACGTGACTGCACTGTCCAGGTTTAATGGCGGTGCCACAGCACGTTATCCTTCCTTTCAAGTTTCAATATCCCAAATTAAATCAATGTATATTTAATCATTCACAAAGTTATCCTGAACTGTAATGCAGTCAGGAGTAAAAATTTACACAGTAAGTGTGTAAAAATTAATTATAAACATAACCTACAATACCTGGCCACTTCATTAGGAACACTATACTAATACTAGATAGGGCCTCCCTTTGCTTTCAAATCATCATGGCATAAATTCTAAATGCTTCTTTGGTCCATGTCCAATTTCAATATACTTTTCATGTGTGCTTGCATGCTGCAAATCCTCTCCTTGCACCACATCCCAAATTTGTCCTGCTGAATTCAAATCTGTTGACTATTACATGACTATTGTAGAAATTACTTTTGCTTTGTGACATGTTGGATGTACCAAATAGAAGATGGGTAGCAGATGGTATAGTAATTTAATCACAACATATTAATCACGAATTGTGTACCTATAGGGATAATGTTTAATCTGCAATATTATATACTGTATGTAGGGAACAATATAGTGCAAAATGCATCATTGCACCCAGTAAAGGGCCTGCAGACTTAAAACTGTGTGCTGGGCCACCAAGGCCTCAGTATGACCTTATAGAGCAGATGCTGCTGTAGGATGGGAGCAAGCTGTCTAATTAAGTGAGTTATGTTTCCTTTAACCATAGGATGAAAATGTATGGGAGCATTGTGTCCTGTGGGAAACAGTAAACATATGCATTGGAGCATTGTATCTTGTTAGAAACAGAACACACTTGTATGGGAGTATTGTGTTTGTGGGAACAGGATGTTGAAGAAGTGTCATGTAAATGTATATAAGCGTGCATCTTTAAGAGATGGGAGCTTTTTCCTCTGTCCCTGAAATAGCTACTAGAAAGTTCACATCGTTTTTGACCTTCAAGCATAATTTACAGTATTGGCATTAATGGGCGCAATATGTGCCAAGAAAACATCCCTTCATGACTTTATGCATTGCACTTCCGCCACATAATTGGCTGATTATAATAATTTAATGAACAGGTGTGGTGATGTTCCTAATAAGAGCTCCAGAATTAAATGTTATGAATGAGTCCTCTCTTTTTCTATAAACAGTGAGAGCCAATTCATATATGTAGTCATTTATTATTAATACTATTATTTACAGTAGTTTGAATATACTGTGTGTGGGGGGGAATTTTATTTTTTAAAAATTGTGCCTCACAGGCAGCACCTGCCTATTTCAAAGCATGCGCGGAAGGTGCAGGGAGGACAGGGATATTGAGAACTGTGACATGAGCTGTAATATTTTTAACTTGAAGTTTTTTAAAACTTTTTTTTGTTTTGTTTCCACTGTTTCTTCACTTTCTTTTTCCAGTATTGCACTTTGTAATTATAATTGACCATTCTTTATCCTGTTTTGCACCATGTCTTTGTTTTGGTTTGATAACGATTGTGCATCGTTTTTAAAATGGTTGACATTCTGTAGCTCCCATATATATTTAAAGAGGGAGGAATAATATGTTCAATTATTTGTTGAGCGTCTCCATGGCAATGTGTGTTTATATGTTAAATCCCGGATGGTTGCCTAGCGACGACCCTCGACCGCATGTTCATTTTTCCACCACAGTTCAGGTTCCTTTTAAATGAATGACGTAACACAATGGATACTAAACTAGAAGATGATCTGCTGGACCTCCGAGCCTCTGAGCTCGTTAAGAGTGTGTTAGACAGCCTTCAGGACACGGTGACTGGCGCGCCACAGCCGGACAGAGAGCAGCCCGATTACGAGATCAGGAACATCGACTGGGTCGCTGGTAAAGACTTTACAGTCAGTGTAGGAAAAACCCAGATCGCGGAGTACATGAACTCCTGGGAGGTTGACCCGAGATGGTTGTTCAGCGTCAAGTTCCTGCAGGAAAGCGAGCTGGAATTTGAGAGACAGTTCCTGTACAGGGCGCTGTGGAGCATACCGACCCACCGCTGCCCCATTCCTAAAAACACAGCCTCGGTCTACTTCACCATCACCATCTCCAAAATCAAACCACTCACGGCACCTGTGCTAGTCAGGTATCAGGTAGAATACAGCAAGACGGTGCATATCCCGGGGAAAACGAGATTCCGCGAGAAATGGCTGAAGGACATTATTGAAAGCAAGGCACTGCTTATGGACTCCATCACTTTTTAAAACTGAACGATCATGCCATTTACATGGATATAAACCAAATGAAGCGGACAAGAAGAGGGCTAAATTATGTCTGCCTGACTTTCTTACAATTAACGCACATTTCATTCAAATTATTATAAACACACATCAATAATTTGCACTTTTTTTCATTTATTTAATTATGTGAAATCGCTAATAAAATAGGTAATAAAAACGATTATGATGTGGAGGTGAATTTGTTTAGTCTTGACTTCTGGTCGTGAGTGACAGCGTTGGGGGAAATCTGT
>JAOTQY010000015.1:13420961-13432327 GCA_026413445.1 Dolichallabes microphthalmus
ACGGGGAGAACATGCAAACTCCATGCACACAGAGACGGGAATCGAGCCTGGCCGGGAATCGAACCCAGACCCTGGCGCCGCCTATTATAATCTAATCTAACATTTTAGATTACAGGTCATATGAGCATAACATTGCATTTTATATATGATTTCAATTTTTTAAAATCAAACTAATGAATTAAATAGCTCCCCATGGAGATATGTACAGTACATAAGAACAGAACATACAGAACATTCCCTATTTTGAATATAAACAGGAACCTACACAATATTACAGTAGGTTTATTGTTTTGGGTTTTAATGTAATGGCAGGCTGTAGTGTACAGTATATGCCGCAGCGCTTTGTAGTGCTTGAGGAAAACCCCATCACAGTACTAAAAATAGACTATGGTGTAAAAGTATTAATCACAGACCATGTAAGTGAGAAGGAATAGTATGTTTTACTGTTTGTACAGTTAATAGATTAGTTTAGTTCTTAGTAGTTTTTATTCTTAAAGTTCTTAAAGCAGATTAATGTTTTTAATCAGTAACTCATGCATTCATTCAAGAAATGGAAGTTTATTCCTTCCCCCTGTTGCCAATACTAAAAGACAGTCTTCTTCCTTGTGTCAATCAATAATTTCTCTGTTTTTTTCGAAAGGAACTGTTCTATATACAGTATAAACAAATAGTACTGTTCCAGCCTAATTATAGCCTTTTTTATTGTATCAGCAATGTCACTGCTTAAAAAATGTTTATGAGCGTTCAGTGTGTGGACATGTAGTGTAAATGCCCCAGGTGTTATTATATATGCACTAAAATGTAGATAGTGTTGTAAAGATGTGGTTCATACATACTTTACAATGTATAATAACACTACTCACGTTTTTTTTGTTTTTGATGGTAATGCCAGATCCAAGATTTTCTTTGGTTTCGTATCATACCATAAAAATTAGACTAATTACATTACACTCTCCAATTCTTTCTATACTCTTCCTTATTAATGCTGATTTGGTTCTATTTGTATCAATTTGTAAATTTGAAATGCATTTGAATCTGGCTATCAAATATCTCTCCCTATTTCAGTTGTTGTTTAGTTCGAATCACTAAGCATGTAGTTGTAACTACAGTGAAATGAAAGGCTTCTAATGAATAAATAAGGTAAATGTTTTGCAGGAACTCAATGAAAATGCCATTTTAATACTAATAGAGAAATAAAAGATCATTGTTCTTTTTCCTGACAAGTGCTGTATAAGGCTGTATAGCATAATCCTGCTCATGGCAGCATGAATGCAAACCTTCATGTGACCAGAGACGCTGCTCCTATTTATAACAGATCAAGTCAGAGGCCCTGCATTCCCACATACAAGGGCAGCGCGAACACGGTGGACAACGCCATGCCAACCTTGGGCAATGTTCAAGTATTTGGGAAATATTACTCACACCTAAAGGTAAGGCAAATAATTCAAAGAAACATAATGCGCAACAACCATAATGTCAGCAAAGAACAAGACAGCTGAGTAAGTTACATTTTCTATTTAGTTTTGATGAGTGTATTTTGTTTATGTGGGTTTTAAATGATTGCATTTGACTTGATCTTTGCAGTTTAATCTTCTTGTATTAGCATTGTAAATGCATGAAAGACTTAACTTAAAAAACATATTGATATGGATATCTGTCCTGTACAGAATGTTGACAGGTATTGGATTTATTAGCAGCTAATGCAGGTTACTCATAAAGAGCCGTATCAGATGACGCAAATCAAATGAGATAACTAATATTCAATTAAGTGTGTAATCTTAGGCCTCCACGCCCAAGTTGAGCAAGAGGAAAACATTGTTATCAGTAAATGACTGTTTAACACATTGCAAAAAAAAAAAAACCTGCCCAATGCAGCTGCCTTAAGCTTAAACTGATTCATCATGTAAACACTGCACCCATTTCTCTGGTTAAATGGTTTGAATGTACGGTGTCACTCAAGCATTCTAAACACACACATACTGTAAGTCAAGTGAGAAACAAAATGCACTACATTCTACAGAAATTAAACAGTACAGTTTGTCACCTCCTGTTACTGTACAGCCACAATTGTTATTATGTCCAAGAGTCTTCACTCTTCACACCATCAGAATTTGTTTCCT
This sequence comes from Dolichallabes microphthalmus, assembly GCA_026413445.1. NCBI lineage: Eukaryota > Metazoa > Chordata > Actinopteri > Siluriformes > Clariidae > Dolichallabes > Dolichallabes microphthalmus. Next base: position 13,423,082 of record JAOTQY010000015.1, read on the forward strand.
AACTATACTGTATTGATGAACGTTTTGCTTTACACATCTACTAAATTTGAATAGTAACTTATTTTACTTCCTTCTACATTAAAGGAATGTTGCTTGCTCGAATAATCGATTTTCACTGGCACAACAAGAGAAAGACACCAGTCTTGGGTCAAATCCCCAATTAGTATATTAAATAAAAAATGTTGAATCCCAATTCCATCTTTTATGCTCTTTTCCAAAATATACTTTGATTTTGGTCTGTGTGTGTGTGGAGTTTACATGTTCTCAACATGCTTGATGGGTTTCCTCTGGGCACTCCAGTTTCCTCCCACAGTCCATAAAAATGTACAGGAGGTTAGGCTAATTGGCGATCACCAATTTGTCCATAATGTGTGAATAAGCATGTGAGTGTCTGTATGTGTCTGTGCAGGTTGTACCCCACCACGGGCCCTAAGACTGCAGGCCCCCATGACCCTGTATACAGGATAAGGCCGTATAGACAATGAGTGAGTGAGAGTGAGTGAGTGAGTGAGTTACTGGTTTGCCTTTGGTAGGGCTTGTTTTTTTTTGCCCAACAGCCCACACTAAACGTTTGCCAAGCTGTTAGGACATTTTCCACGAGTACAGCTTCCTCTTGAGTCACATTACACCTCCATACACAATCACTGTATCACTTATAAACATGAAACAAGAGATTTTGATCAGTTCCTCCATCTCCATTTTTGCATCGTTGTCAGAAAACACAAAACATAAAAACTCAAATTGCCCTTTAACAATGTCTATTTTGAAACAACAAATCTATCAGGTGTTTTTAAGTCAGATATTTTTGTATTTAGGAAACATACAGTACATGATTAACAGAAAAAAACATAATTAATCGCACTATATTTATCTTAATCTGTACTACAACACATCTGTTTGACTTTGTTGTTGTAAAAAAAAAAACTACTGTTAGGTGTAAAGTAAATGATTTGCCAAACACTGATAATTTATAATATGAAAAAATCATAAAGAATAACATACATTATTTCACTGTTTTCAGATGCTGAATAGTGCTGTGTAAACTCCTTTGGATGTAATGGATGACTTAGAGCACAGTGTTATAATAGCAGAGAGAGATTGGGAGAGTTTCTATGAGGAGAGTGAAGAATGCTCTATTCAGCAGGCATGGCTTGCAAGCCTGGATGATTCAGGCCTCAGTGACACTGATGATGTAAAAAATTCCACCCAAGAGCCTGTTTTAGATCTTCAGATTGAGCCTGACAAACCAGATAAAGAGCCTAATGCTGCGGCACTGACAGAGAATGAAGTTGATAACTGTAAAGCTGAAATCCCTTCAGAGGAACCGGGATGCTCAAGTTATACGAAGGACGACAAGAGATGCACTGAGCAAGAGACCAGTCTGAATGATGTTTCAAGCACATGTGCATGCTCGAACTTAGATAGCAGTGTAAGTGCTGATGATGTCAGATTCCCTGATCAGCAAAACGATGCCTCAGACATGAAGGATTTGAGAGAGCATAATGAAAGTCGCAGTAAGGATAAGTCATGTCAAGCCATTGGAGGGTCTATCACATCCTTCCCATATGTTCAGGATGCCGGGCATATTGGCAGCTTAGAAGAAGAAACAGCACTGAAGGTTTTGGAAAGTTCAGCAATGCCAAAAAAAGAGAAAGAACGGTGGTTTGTCACAGTAAATGACAGTCCGGTAATGATGAGGGCAAAGTCTGGCCAAAAAAAAGGCAGAAAAAAAAAAACATCTAGGAAGCTAGTTCAGCAGAGCCTAGTAAGAGAAAAAGAACGCTCTATTTTGAATAATAAGAAAGAAGAAGGAAAAGATAGACAAATATTACAGAATGAATTCATGCAACCTTTCCAAACATATTCCGAAAGCATTTCCTTTAATCCAAATCCTAATCATATTTGCAAAGATGTTATTTTAGGCTCATGCAGTAATCAAGAGGTAGATTTACCTCCCATGAAAGAACCTAAAAAGACAGCTTTTGAAAATCTCTTTGTTCCAAAAATGAACTGCACTTCAGAAACATCATCATGTATTGCAAAAGAGGAAAACACAAGTTTTGCACTCAGGTTTAGATCCAAAGACAATTCAGATGTTTCAGAAACTAATCCTTCTTCTTATCTGATTTCAAATTCCCCAATAATTCACACTGAACACACAACTACACAATCACAAACTGATGCTTTAGTAAATCACCAAGGCGTAGCCAGCAAACCCAAACGTCACACACAAGTCACCACTCTAGATTACCCAATGACCCATAATTCAAGCCATAAAGGTCACAAAGACACCCAAGATGATAGTTCCAGGTTTATTCTGGAAACACTTTCAACACCTACTCCTTTAGAAAAGCTACAAGAGCAACAGTATCCAACACAAATGCAGGAAGAATTGAAACTGGACCCTCAGGAAACACAGAATCAGGCATCACAAACAAAAAGTCTAGAAGCAACCGTAGGTCCAAATTGCCCGATATATGCTCTTTCACCTTTTTGGAATGAAATGGAGAAGTTGACAATTAATGATATTTTACATCTTAGATCAGCTCATAGCACGTCTCCTATGAGTGAAAGTACAATTACTGAAGAAAGTGTTGACCATCTTGAAGACAAAGTTCTGTTAACTTCTAAACATGACAGTGTACAAGAAAATGGCTTGATGGATGACTCTGCAGACTCAGACTATTTTACTCAGGTAGATGAAGCTAAACACGACCGCTCAAGCTGCGAACTTTCTAATCTCTCGGATTTTGATGAGGAGATTTTACAGATATGTAACAGAAGCAGAAGCCCCAGTCCTGAGCCTCAACATGTCAAAGAACAGATTGAAATTTTGAGGTCTACATTCATCCCGGGACATGAGTTTAATTTAAACAATCAGAGTGAAGCTCATGATAGTCATCAGAATGGAATCACACATTATTTGTATCCAGCCAATGAGTTATATTTTACATCTAGTAAGGACATTAATGGTCATCCTTTTGAAATGGAAAGTACAAGGAAAACACCTGTTTTATTGTTCGGCCATACAGAAGATACTCAGTCCATGTTACCTTTTTCAGAGATTTTGACTACGGACATTAATGTAGCTGGTTCCTCAAACAGACTCAGTAGCACTGCTAACTCATGTCCATTCGCACAGAAATTGTCCGTATGCGAGATGTATGATGATTTCTTCTCAGAGTTTGAGCTTGGGAATTTTCTCTTTCCTTCAACCCAAGATAGGACAGTTCCCATCTTTTCTGCCTCACGCTCAGTGGTGAGAGATATGATCCCTGAGGTGGAGGAACTCGATTTTGACCCAGATTTTGAAGAAGATAATATGCCATTAAGGGACACGACATGCTTTTGTAGCCAGCCAGAAATGTATACTTGTCCCTCTGGAATACCAAACTTGTGCTTTGCCATGAGTCAAAGAGGAAACTGGAGTAGTCTTTACTCTCTGAGAAGAATCAGATTTATAGGAAAGGGGAGCATCTGGCACCACAAAATCAGCAGATGGACTGTTCCAAAAGAACCAGAAAACGCAATAACATTTGTCTCGAGGGCTCAACTATTAGCATCACAGATGCAAGCGGGGAACAAATCTCTCCTACAACTGGCAGAGACACGGAAACGTGCCGTATTATTTTCAGGTGAGTAACAAGGAAACAGTCAGTTACAGTAAATGCCGTCCTTCATGAGATATCTGAAAATCAACATACATGTTTTAGACATTTAATGTGAGCTGATTACCTAATGATCCAACATCAGCGCAAGCACTATCAATGTCAATTTCACTCATCAGTGAAAACAAGTCATATAAAGCCAATGGAGAGCTACTCATAAAATTCCCATGTATTCAGGGTGCAGGGCATGTTGGCAACACAGAAAAAGAAACTGTTTAAAAGGTTATGCAGTTCAGTGACTCCAAAATAAGCAAACAAACTGTAGTTTGTCACACATGAAAGAGGCATAAAAGCTACAGATATAATTTAGGAAATGTTCCCAAACATCTCATGTTAAACACAATATTTTTTTTATAATTCTCTTTTCAGAAAAAGAAGACTTTATCTTTTCTATAATGCAATCGGATATGTGCCTGGTTTGTATAGCCTTTGCTTCCTGGGTAATGAAGTCCTATAACTCACAGTCTACAGATATGTGGAAAGCAGGTGTGTTAAAACATTATGATCAATAACAAATCACCATACTGATTCTGTAAGTTAACACATTAATAGAAGAAAGTATTTTAGTTCATTAAATGTATTACTCCATTCTGGTATTATCTTTCCTTCTCGTATTCCAGCTCTCTTGGCAAATGTAAGTGCAATCTCAGCCATCCAATACATGCGGATATATGGAAAAGGACACTGAAGATGATGATGATCCATGACGTCGTTCCAAAATGTTAGGGGCCAGTAAAACAGAAAACCAAAAAAAAAAACGTGTAATTTTTTTCACAGATTTAAACCAAGTACATTATAAATACACACCACATGTGTCAGCAAGTAGGATTTAATGTCATATACTTGTACTTTAGTTAATCAGAAATTCGCCATTTTTAAAATATATTTCAATCAGGATATAGGGATTTATACCATTCATTTTTTTGGTAAAAAAAAATGTTGATTTGGACCAGAAGAGCACTAGCAGATTTGTATCAGAAATATTTTTGAGATACTGTAAGCGTAAGTAGTAGTGTATATACTTGTTGGTAATACATTTTTATTTAATTCACTACTTCTACTACTACTACTAATAATAATAATTTGTGTTTGTAAAACAGGGAATTTTCCCAGTGAACACTTTGGTTTAATATTCTGGACTTTTTACTCTTGCAGGGTGAAACTGTTTCCTGTCAGTTCATCTTCTGTTCTTCCTGCTTGGCCAGGAAACATTTGAAAAGACCATTGTCATGTTTTTCTCCACAGACATTTCATAGAGATTGTATTCAGTCTGTTTTTCCCCCATCTTTTTTCTAAAGATAGTGACTCTTGTTCCAGTCATTGGGAATAACTATGTGGTGATGTTTGAAATTAAATAATAAGCAATTATCAGAATTATTTTAAACATTTTATATTTATCTTTTTTTTATATTTATATTTTAGACATCAACTTCTGTCATGTAAATTATAACTATTTGTTTGTTAAATACTGTCAGCAGCCAAACAGTGTTAAATACTGATGGTTTCAGTAGCTTCAGCACCAATGAAGCCCAATTACATAATCTTTAATTGATTGAAGCAAAATCGTCTTTTTATTCATCAAAAACAATCTGTCCATGGAAAACTCCATCTTGAAAGACTAGAATGTTTAGATTTTGATATGTATGATAACCCTGGTGATTGTGGTATTAATTTGCTGGTTGCAGTGGTATTTTTATTATTATTATTATTTTGGTGTATTGTTATTGGTTGTCTGTTTGGGGGGAACAGATAACACCGAAGAAAAGAAAAAAAATCTTCAAGCTCATACAAAATCTCCAAAGAGTTTCTTTTCTCACTCACCAGTGACTTTCATTGACACATCAATGAGAAATCCAACATGCACTAGTGAAAACCAGAAACTTGTATTGCAGCTATATGCGGCTGTTGTGTCACGGCTAGAGATCGAAAATATGACAAGCTCCATGACATTCACGATAGTATGACATTCATGAAACCTGATCTGTTTGAGCACAGTCTACAGATGAGGAGGTAAGATAAATGAACAGACTAAATCACTAGAGTGTTGTATCTCTCTCTTTAGGAATGGATGAATTTGAGTAATGTAGGAAACTGTTAACTGTGAAGTGAATGTAGACTCACATGTAAATGAAGTGCTTAAACTAAAAGTGATATTTTGTTAGAAAAATTTTTTGGGATGCCACTGAAAATTACATATTTATTATACAGATTGATATACTCTTCCACTTTTCCACATTTTGTCATGTTGCAACCATAAATTTTATTGGGATTTCATGTGATAGACCAACCCAAAGTTGCACATAATTGTGAAGTAAAAGGAAAATAATAGATGATTTTCAAAATTGTTTACAAATAAATATCTGAAAATCTGATATGCATTTGTATTCAGCCCCCCTGAATCAATACTTTGTAGATTCACCGTTCACTGCAATTACAGCTGAAAGTCTTTTGGGGTTTGTCTCTACCACTTTTGCACATCTAGGGAGTAAAATTTTCACCCATTCTTCTTTGCAAAATAGCTCAAGCTCTGTCAGAGTGAATGGAGATTGTCTGTGAACAGCAATTTTCAAGTCTTGCCACATATTCCCAATTGGATTTCAGTTTAGACTTTGACTGGGTCATTCTTACACATGAACATGTTTAGATCTAAAGCACTCCATTGTAGCTCTGGCTGTATGTTTAGGGTTGTTGTCCTACTGGATGGTGAACCTTTGCCCCTATCTCAAGTCTTTAGCAGATTTTCTGCCAAGATTGCCCTGTATTTGGCTCCATTCATCTTCCCATCAACTCTGACCAGTTTCCTTGTCCCTGCTGAAGAAAAGCATCGTCACACAATGATGCTGCCACCGCCATGCACATTGTTTTGTGTGTTTTCTGCCACACATACTGTTTTGCATTTAAGGAAAAAAATTAAATTTTGGTCAATCATCTGGCCAAAGCACCTTCTTCCACATGTTTGCTGTGTCCCCCACATGGTTTGTCGCAAACTGCAAAGTTCTTATGACTTTCTTTCCACAATGGCTTTCTTCTTGCCACTCCACCATAAAGGCCAGGGTATATGACTAATAGTTGTCTTGTGCACAGATTCACTCACCTGTGGATCTCTGCAGCTCCTCCCAAGTTACCCCATGGCTACTTCTCTGATAAATTTTTTTTTCTTTGCCCAGCATGTCAGTTTAGGTGGATGACCATGTCTTGGTAGATTACACTCTTTTCATTTTTGGATGATGGATTGAACAGTGCTCCATGAAATGTTCAAAGCTTGTGATATCTTTTATAACCTGACCCTGCTTTAAACTTCTCCACAACTTTATCCCTGAACTGTCTGTTGTGTCCCTTGGGCTTCATGATGCTGTTTGTTCACTAATGATCTCTAACAAACCTCTAAAAAGCTTCACAGAACAGCTGTATTTATTTATGAGATTAAATTACATACAGGATTCGATTTACTTGATCTGGTGACTTCTGAAGGCTATTGGTTCCACAGGATTTTAGTTAGGGGCATCAAGGTACAGAGGGTTGAATACAAATGCACGCGACACTTTTCAGATTTTTATTTGTAAAAAAATGTAAAGAACCATTTATAATTTTCCTTTCACTTCACAATTATGTGCCACTTTGTGCTGGTCTATCGCAAAACATTCCAATAAAATACATTTATGTTTGTGATTGTAACGTGAACAAATGTGAACAAGTTTAAGGGGTACGCAAGGCACTGTACTATCTATAATTTAAATATTTCAATGCGAGTTGTTCAGGGTGGATGTTTTTAAAAGGCATGTATACATCTAAGTTGTGTACTATCAGTCAAGTTCATACTTTTAATCAGACCATTCATACATTCAATACACAAACATTTACATTCAGTATTCACTGATTTATTGTAGAAAATACTCTTTCAGCTGTTGTGTACAGAAAATGCTTTGACATCAGAAGTTTTCGAATAATGTGGTTAATAGATGTCACTGATGTCCATTTGAGCACAAATAATGACACTCCACTAGTGGTCACAGCTAGCTTTATATTGTTACTTAGACATAATACTTTATCCAGAGATATATATATATGACATGGTGTCAAATAATTACTTATTTGTTATGAATACAGTTTCATTTGTATTGCAATAAAGAGTGCAAAAACTATTTTCTCTCTACTGTTATATACTGATACGCATGTTCGCTCTAAGATATACCTTAAAAAGAGGTTAAGGAAAAGCTATGATACAGTATTTAAAGCATGCTCTTACTGCACACAGTTTTTTTCTGTCTTTAAATCTAACATTAAAACACTCATTTACACAGGTAATATATATATATATATATATATATTATTTGATACATATACTATGTACAGTATTACAGAGTAGGTTTCAATAAAGTTTTAAACTTTAAGCTGTATTGTGGATATTCGTGATACCGGACAGCACCTTGCAAATACTAAGTACATCTAGTGCTTTAGCACAGCAACAATTTTACAATATATTTCATTTTTATCAGTAAAAACTGCTAAGTAATAATCATGCAACAAAAACAAGGTCAATGTGCTTGGGAAAAATGTTATTTTATACAATACCACAAAGTAGGGCACAGACATAAGTGCTGAAAGGAAGTAAACTGACTCTGTACAGGGTTCCTGCAGAGAAGAACAGCTACCACCCTTACAGAAATCACCCCACAGTCCACAGTGTATTCCAACCATTTCAAGGCTGCTTGTCTCCCTCCTTCTTCAGACGACTGTTGAGCAGATAAAAGTATATTTTTCATGAAAGTATTTGAACAGTCCCATCAACATTTAGACCAAAATAAAATATACAAGGAAACATACAGTGCACTATTAATTTTTTTTTAGATTCAATTATAAAGTGAAATATTTAAATCCTTTTTTGTTTTAATTTTGATAATTACCATATACAGCTCATAAAAAAGCAAATGTTCAGTATTTCAGGTAACGTCAATAAAAAAGGATTTACAATACAGAAATGTCCAACTTCTGAAATGTATGTTCATGTATGCACTCAATGCTTTGTCAGAGATCATTTGGCATAAAGTGCTACATCGATGCATTATGGCAAGCCTGTGTCTTTGCTGAGGCATCATTGGAGTCCAGGTTGCTTTAATATCAGCCTTCAACTCCTCTGTATTTTTCGGTCAGGTGTTTCTTAGCTTCCGCTTGACAACACCCCGCAGACTCTGGATGGGGTTCAGGTCGGCTGGGCAATCAAGCTCAGTAATATCATGACCAGCAAACCAGTTAGTGGTAGTTTTGCCACTGTGGCCAAGTGCTAAGTCCTAATGAAAAGGAAATGAGCCTCACCATAAAGCTTGTCAGCAGACAGAAGCATGAAGTGCTCTAAAATCTCCTGATAGATGGCTGCATTGACTTTGGACTTGATAAAACAAGGTAGGATCAACACCAGCAGACGATATGGCACCACAAATCATCACTGACTGTGGAAACTACTACCGTACTGTAAGTACTACTGTATACTGTATTTACACAGGTATATATATCTTCTTTGTCTTTCGGCTGTTCCCTTTCAGGGGTCGCCACAGCGAATCATCTGCCTCCATCTAACCCT
>JAOTQY010000015.1:13464259-13478293 GCA_026413445.1 Dolichallabes microphthalmus
TTAATGGCACCAAGATATCAAATAGACTAGTTTATTTTAAAAAACTTTCTCTAGTTGTTATTGTTGCAGTTGCAGAATATACAAGATATGATCCTTAATCTTATCCTCAGAGGGTTGCTGTATAAACATTAACATTTATGACTTTTGGCAGACACAATTATTCAGAGCGAGTTATATTTTATCTCATTAGAGATCTGAGAAGTTTAGGGCTAAGTGCCTTGCTCGAGGGCTCAACAGTGGCAACCTGGTGGTGTTGGGGTTTGAACCTGGGACCTTCTCATCAATAGTCTAATGCCTTAACCACCACTGTCCATACTTTAACCACACTTTCAGGCCTAAGTGGATATTTTTACTGTTATTAAAGTGGTAAATATCAAACATTCATGCAGCATTTTGGACGGAAATTGCAGTACAGTAAAAACAGCAGACAAAAGCAAGTGGAATTAGAGGCAACCTAAAAAATAGCAATAGCAATTAGCAAGCTAGTGATAATTCTAATTCTGGTGATTACCTTTTCAACAATTACTATGGTTAATGTTATAGTACTCTGTTTGTATATGAATTTATTTAACTTAATACTGTTATAAACTCATTTTAAAGTACGAAAAGTGCACATTATACTGTTAACAGCCATGTAACCATGTCAGGTTAAAAGGCAGGTTGCATTAACAAAATTACCTACTACAAAGTATGGAGTTAGATATAGCGTCTCAGTTTGAGAGTCACTGACTGGCCTTAGATGATACGCTTTTATAGACATTCCTAGTAATCCACACTGTTTTGGTCTCACCCTTAAAGAAAGAGCTACTTGGTGACAAAACTAAAAAAGAAAAAACGGCTTAGGCAAACATAGTTTCACAGCACTTGACATTTTATACAGTAACTAAGCAAATATTTATTAAATGCATATTTGGAAATGCTCTGTGTAAAGTGGCCTCAGTTTGGTAATCTTAGGTAAATTGCATTTATAAACCCCACCTAATGGCACTGTAATCTACAGGTACACTGCAAGGCCAAAAACAGTCACTGTTTGTATTTAAATAAGCCTTAAATTGGATCATTACTGCAGTGATTAATTCGTTTTTTGCAGTCAACAAATATTTTTACCCTAACTGATGCAAGTAGCATCGCATTTTTTAAACAGCCATGTCAAAAGACATGTCCTGTACTGTGTTTCAGAATGGTCAAATTATTGACCTGAATCAAGCAAAGAAAACAACTAAGGAGAAATAATTAAAACAGGGTAAAGAATGGGTAAACCTGGGAGGTTAGGGCTAAATCATCAACTTCACATAATAAATGTGGGCAAAAACATAATGAATAACCATTTTCTTGGTGAAATTGCACTGGACAAAAGAGACAGTAGAAATCACGACTATGATTATAAGAGCATTTCCATATGCAATGTTATGTGGCAATAAAAGTCAGCTGATGACCTGAATGTACTGAATGACCAGGTTACCTCATCAATGCCTTTTTTTCTTCCCTGATGAAGAATGAGAACATGAGAATAAACCAGCAGTAACAGTTGTGAAAGAGGGGGTTCTGGGAGCATGGGGAATCATTACAATTTTGACCTTAACACAGTTAAAAATTATTGAAATATTCTGAAAAATACTCAATTTTTGTAGAAACAACCAAAAACAGCCATAAATACATGTGATCATGTGTATCTGTGCCATTTCCCCCCCCCTGTGTGACCCATTTTTAAATATTGCCTAGGTTGTGCTGAAAATAGCACATGTCACTCTATACTGCACAATCATGATACCCTATATGTTTATTTAAATTAACAGCAAAATAAAAATAACAAAAGAAAGAAAGAAATGGCTAAAATGCTGAGCTTTAAGGTGTCTACGATGCCTGTGAGTCTACAATCCTCTTACTTCTTATCATCATGCTATTACTCTTCCGGTCCACTAGATGGCAGCACACATATATTAGTATTCTCTTTATACCACGTTATATGCGAAGAATAAGCGGTAATCAAATCACTTCCTTAGCGCGTCTTGTTTCATTATTATTATTATTAATTTGTGATTGTTTTTCGGTGATCCAAGAAATGTCAGGAATCCCTCCAGACTCCTGGCAGCCCGCTACTGTCTCGCTCGAAACATCGTAAGTAGAAGCAGCAGGTTATATTTCTGACTGAATGAGTTAATGTGCAGCAACACGGACCGTCTGACTGACTGGGGTTTGCTCGTCATGTTTTGGTCTCTGTAGCTGGAATAATCCGGTTTAAGTGCTGGGAGAGGGGTGGAATACGTAAAGTTAAATGAGAGGCAAAAGATAGAGCTTGTTGTGTTGAAATGCTTGTTGTGGATTTCAGGATGGGCTGCATCGTGTTGGAGTTGTACTGGAACCACGCGCCGAAAACCTGCAAGAACTTCGCTGAGCTGGGCAGGAGGGGATACTACAACACCACCAAGTTTCATCGCATCATTAAAGACTTTATGGTGCAGGGAGGCGACCCCACAGGAACTGGTGAGCCCTGACCGAGCATTTGTTCATTAAGTAATAACAACAACAACAGTCATTTGTTATTTTAAGACACTGGAGGTTATCTGTAGCTCCTCCTGCATAATTAAATGAAGTTATGTTTCTCTTCTTCTTTGTTGTTTAACGGCGGTTGGATTCTGTAGGTCTCATTCTGCCTCGTCATCCCGGCCCCTTCAATTAGATTTTCCAGAAAAGCCTTCCCCAAAACATCTAATGCATCCTTCCCTGATTTAGTCTGTACTTGTTCTGTGTCTCCTCCTCTGTTCTCTTCTTCTGCTTTATTCTCTACTTCCACACACTCTTTTTCTTCTCTACCTATCTCCTCTCACAGACTTTATTTGGAGTTTTTTAGGTTGTATCACCACCACCGATAGACCTTTATCTCTCTCTCTCTTTCTCTCCCCACAGCTTCCCTGTTCTTTAAAAGCAACTCTCCTATCCAGTCTTTCTAAAAAAAAAAAATTAAAATCCCTGTTCTTTAAAAGCAACTCTCCTGTCCAGTCTTTCTAAAAAAAAAAATTTTTAATCCCTGTTCTTTAAAAGCAACTCTCCTGTCCAGCCTTTCTAAAAATAAAAATAAAAATTTCCTTCCCTGATCAGTGCCTCTACATTCTAAACGACTTTTAACATGGCTGTCTACTCTCCTTACTCTCCTGAGCTGTGTCATAACCTCACAGTATGACATAAAGTTTGATTAGGACTCTGCCGCTCTTCCGCTCAAAAAGTCTTTGCCCCAATTAAACAGACCCCCAACCAAATTCTCATCATGTGCATTTTGATTAGCAACTACTACAACACTGGCTGCTACTACACTCAGTCAGGAGCGCCTGTGATACATTCGCTGTATGACATTAACGTTGATGATGACACTGCCTACTATTACACCCTGTGAGGAAGCCTGTGATGTATTACTGTGATGGGCCAACACTAGCCACCGGCCAAACAGAATTTTTGTTTTTAAATGAAGGTCAGCTGTTCTGAAATAGTTTTTGCAAGAACAGTATTGACAGTAGTGTAAGCACCATAATGAAACTGGCTCTCATGAAGTCCACCTCAGGAAAGCAAGGAGTAACCAGCCTCAAAAATCACCAATTTACTGAACCTCAGATTAGAGCTGTTATAAAGTCGTTACAGAGCATAAGTAGCAGACTCAACTGCAATATCCACTGTTTAAAGATTATTGTCTATTTTGGAAATGTCATAACAGTTGTTCATGATAGTGCAGTCATGTCAGTAAACATGTATTTATTAACAAAATTATATGCATTATTTACACTGCTTATCCTGTATTGGATCAGGGGGACCCTGGAGCCTGTCCTGAGCAGGGTACCCCCTGGATTGGGTTTCAGGCCATTGCGGGCCACAAGGATGCGCACACACATACGCATGGATATGCACACACACATACAACCGATAATCTTGAAGCCTCAGTCACCTTTCTGTGAAGTCTGTGTAACTTTAGATTAACAGTTTACACTGTAGTTAATAATATGAGAGATAAATAATCTTTTATTGTCCTCTCAGGCCGTGGTGGTGCAAGTATATATGGAAAACAGTTTGAGGATGAGCTTCACCCAGAGCTGAAATTCACAGGTGGGTAATAATACTATAGTTTACGGAACTCACTAATCCTAAAGGATTTGTTATATTAGAAGATGTGTGTTCTAAAAATGCTTATACTTAAGCAATATCACATGAGAGGGAGTGCTGTTGTACTGAATATCAGCACTGCTGTGATGCAGTTGTAGGCACAAGGGAGCAGCTGGAGTGCCAAAGGCATCACATTCCCACTCATATGAAATTCAATTCAATTCATTCCATTTTATTTATATAGTGCTTTTAACAAGAAATCCCTGTAATGTACCAGATCGTTTCTCATTCTGGCTTTTTTTGACAGTCTTGATCTCTGTGTGTTGTTGGTATTTAGGTGCTGGAATCCTTGCTATGGCTAACGCAGGCCCAGACACAAATGGGAGTCAGTTCTTTTTGACTTTGGCCCCCACACAGTGGCTCGATGGCAAGCACACTATATTTGGGAGAGTTTGCCAAGGCATGAGTGTTGTCAGTCGAATTGGAATGGTGGAGACTAACAGTCAAGATCGTCCTATTGAGGAGATAAAAATACTCCGGGTGACTCTGCCTAACTGACATGTTGGTCGAATTTTGTACAGTATTGTTTTTTTGAAACAATAAATCAGTATTTTGTAATGTTTTATTTGCATTAGGCTTTTTTATTCATATTTAGGTCATTTATAATAAACATGCCATCATGTGCAAGTTCTGATAACATCTTGGTCATTTCTTACTATCATGCATTCGATCTGATTAAAAGTTTATCATATAATGCACAAGAACAATGACTCGGTCAAAAATCTCACAAAAAAGTTCCAATAAATCAGAAACTCATCAGAAATCTTAACGCCTCCTTGAAACCTGAACTGCTGAGCTTTTTTTTGCCTTCATTGTTTTCTTACCTGTATCACCAGCAAGTTGCTTTGGAGGAAGGTGTCTTGTCAGTGATAGTATCTAACCTCCTTTACAAATGTAAGCATTTCTCTTCTACCACAGACTCCTTAGTGTGCAAGTGATGACCTGTTTTTTCCATTAGGTTATCCTGACCGAAGTCTAAGCCTTCCTTCATAAAACAGCTTGACCAGCATCATAATGGAGCCATTAATGCTAAATAGATAAAAATGAATATAATCTGTTTAGAATAGCAATTAACTGGTTGACCAGAGATCACTAGGAACTATGATCAGATAGAAATTATGTTCTCTATATTTGTGCTGGCTCAAGATTTCCAGTTGTTTTAGAGCTGATAGAAGGGAGACGAAGAGCTATTTAGAGCTTATTTAGGGCACAGTTATGAGAGGAATAACAGCATTTTACTAGTGCTTGGACACCATCAATTCTCATAAGCCAGAGTCATGTTTAGACTACCAGCTTCACATCCCTGAAAAACAGGAACTTTTTTAAAGGCCCTATTGTTTAATAGAAAAATAAAAACATCCCGTTTTTGCAGGACAATGCACAATGTAATACTGGCCACTTCAGGTAGTTTTTACTCTCCTACATGTTATATTATTCTGCAGAAATAAAAGTCTGGGATTAAATAAAGCAGATGCACATTGATTTAAAACTGCGCTTCGAGAACTCTGTAAGCTACTGACCTCAGATCCATGACTCAGTTTACATACAGCCTACAAAGGCTCAGTAGATCATTATTATTAAAGCGGTTTCAGGGAGATGCTCTATTTTCTGATAAGTTGGACCATAAAGCATTCATATGCAATTATTACGTCTATGAAGATGATAGTATGTGCTGTTTTAAACTGCGAACTTGTCAGTGAGCATTTTAAAATCATAAAGTGTTTTTTTTTATATCAAAGCAATAATTTATGACTACATTGATTCCTCAAAATTGAAATATGATCTGACTGAAGATTTCTTAATAACTACAGAGGGGTCCAAAAAGTGTATACACACTTCAATCTGAAAAATATATGCCTATCTTCTGATGGTCATGTGATAGCATCAACGATAGTGTGACTACTGACATCTTCCGTGGAAACATAATACTACACATTGACGCCGTAATTCAATTTGAGTTTTAAACAAGGGCATAGATAACAACTATTGAAGTGTGTATACATTTACATATACATTCGGGTTCATCTTTATGACTCTCTGAAAGCTTCTGCTTCTGGTATGATGAAGAATTTCAGTGCTGAAAATCAAGCAGCTTTGTTGCAGTGAAAAGGCATCTATCTGCGCTGGTAACAACACTGGGTGATTTTTTGTATTTAACATGAATACTTCTGGCTGCATCTGTTGTCAAGGGTAAACAACAGTTAGTTTTCAAATCTTTATGGCATTTCTAATAATGTCATATCACATTGTTTGAGGATAACTTAAACAGGACTCCAGATCACACACTAGACTGCGACCCAGTTTCTTGATGTGACTCAAAATGACTCATCAGCACAAGCATTTCTTTACAGTTCCAGTTTTAATATATGACAATACATTGAATCACATTCATTTTATTGTACAAGCCTTTCTTTTCAAAGGTTTATACGACTGAAAATAACATTCAATATGGGGCATGCCTGCTCTGCATTGTAAGGAGGAGGGAAAGGTTAGGGCTGCAACTACGTCAGACTACTCAGGATCTCGTCTCTGTGTTTCGTCGCAGTGTCCATCTAACGAAATGAATTCCGGTGCACAGACGGTTCTTCCTACAGTACACCGGCTGTGGCAAAAAAGTAGTAGTGTGTTGTGTAAACAAACACAGGAGAAGCTGACTGCCACCGCATACCTATATATGTTATGTACACACACAGAAGTACATACTTACAAGAAAATGTAAATACTGTATACAAAGAAACCAACTGGAAAAAATTTAATTTTCAAGACAAAACAGTAACACTTTTTTTTCTTTTTTTTTCTTTTTTAATCAGTGAAGATAGAAACATCAAGTGTAAATCGCCTGATCTGGGCGTTTTACGAGTCCATCTCTGTGTATTACATTCATACAGAGAGTAAGACTGTTCATAGTGCTTTGAGCCCAGCAAGTTCCACTAAAGAGTCCATGCATGAGCCGCTCTCGATCGCTCTTACTCAGACACATTTGGCACTCATTCACATTAATGTGCAGGACATCACAGTCAGTGAGCTCTGCCTAAGCCTTATTAAGACAAAATATGAAGCCAGACTGCCAGTAAGTCATTCACTTTTCAGTTAGGTTTCCTTCAAAATTACCTTCTGCTGAAAATTTATCTCAGGCTTGGATGAACATAGAATTATATGCAAATCCCATTTATGACATTGCATTAACGGAGAGGTACATAGTTGTTTTGACGGAAACAAGTCGACGAGGAAAGTCTAAACAAAGATTGCAATTAAGACACCTGTAAATGCTAAATGACCATTTGACCTTTCTTTGTAAAATTTGAAAACGTTTCTTTTTTATTTTCTTTTTATTCTTTTTTTTTTACAGTGGGATTTAATAATTCAGGATTATTGTTGTCCTATTTCTATTTTCAGTGCAACTAGCATGGGTCTAAAATGTAACCCATAATATATGAAATTCACAGCGAAGAGCTACTTCTTTGACCCTGATGGAATAAAAAATGTTAAAAATGGATAATCCTGAAAAATAAAACATTCACAATCCAAAGAGGTCTCACACAAACAACATGAACACACAATTCTAAGGTTTCCTAGTGTAACCTCTATTTCCCCCAATAATTTAATAACTTTTTTGATAACACAATTAGGTTATCTATGATCCCACGTCACATTTAATACAAATACAATTCCCTCTTCCCAGCAATGCCTGGATTAAAACCCAACAGCACATGTATATCAAGGCCTGAGAAAGACAGCAAAGCCAGTGCTGATTAAGACCTCTTTGAAAGGTGATGAAATCTCTTCGTAACACACACACACAGATCGTCAGTTTTTTTTTTCAGACAAACACTGATATGACCCCAGTAGCTGTTATTGCAAAATGTTTTTTTTCCACACAACAATACCAAAAATATAGATGTTAAAACTAGATTGACTCTCTTAAAAGTGTCCAAATAGTTTATCATCGCATTCTTAGAGTACATTACAAACACTGCAATGTACCTGTGTGAGTGTATACTACAAGTTGATTTTGTTTGGCTTGACCCCACTAACAGCCGTACTGAAGTGAAATGCAGGACTCTGTGAAGAACGATCACCTCTAGCTTGAATAACTAAGCTGTTGGAATTATCAAGTAATGAATTCTGAGTTAGAAATCAGAATTCCTACTTTTATTACAAATATTGGAAATTTGGGGCAAACAAAAGGCTAATGAGGCTTAAATATTTCCTGCACTAAATATTTCCCTAAGTTCTAAAGAATTTGGCAATGAAGCTCCATGTGGATTTGCTCTCATTTCAGCATGGCTACTGGATGCTTCAGCACTGCGTCTACATCCCCACCCAATAAAACAAAAAGAATCCATACTACCTATTTTCCAAAGTTTCATATACTTATAACATACTAAGCACCTTCAAAGCTGAGTGGCAAGTGTATTTTCTGTAATCATACTGTTTAAACAGGATAAATAATATTATGGGTTATGCTTCAGTTATATGAATCATACAATATATGATTCAGTTATACAGTATAGAACTCTTACTCACTGTTTCTGAAGATGGTAATAATTATGTTTAACTGTGGTACATTTGCACGTTTATAAAATGTGAACATACACTACAGTTATATAAAACTATTGTATCTAAATGAAATTTGGAGTAAAATTGGTATATTTATCAGGAAATAAAGACAATGACTTGAAAAAACAAGCAAATATTGCAAGGCTTTTCCCCAACACATATCAACCCTAATCTTATACTAAAGTCAGAATCTCAATTGAGATTAGTCTTATCCCCTTTGTGCAAAAATAAATAAAATAATTATTAAATAATAAAAAACTCTTCCTAACAATAATTCTTGGAGGTGTAAGCCTCGTGTGTATGAACATCTAGTAATCGCAGAATTGGAGCCATCATTCATATTAGTCTTTTTCACAGTATAGTGTGACTGCAAGGCAACATGTACAGTAGGCTACCTGGTACTATAGGTGGAACAGACATACATGAACCCTGACTGGAATTCTGCCACTAACAACAAAACATCCAAATTTGTATGTAGGAAAGAAATTGAAAATCCTGAACTGGCATGTACAAACGGGAGGCAATATCTAAATCATCCACATTTTAGCCCTGGATAGCTTATAATCTTTGTGTAGTGAGCACAGCCATATTTTTTTTATTATCAGCTGCTGTTGATAGTTAGCCCTCAAACTCCATATACACCGTTGGCACATGATTCAGTATTATATTCATTTGTTTGGCACAATATGTGATGAAAATAAAATTATTCCACATGAAACCGCAGTTATAAAAACAACGTTACAATGACGTGACATGACGTAACAAAGCTGGATTCGATCGTCTTCCTCATCGCCTACACTTTAGAAGACAATTAATCTAAATATACGCTATCTACTCTTATTTTTAAAAGTCAAATACCAAAATTGAACAAATCCATAAATGCATAAATATGCATAATAAAATTAAATAAATTAATATAAATAAGATTTGCCTAATCAAGGCTCATGGAATGACTTCTTTTTAAATAAAAAAATAATGAAAGTCCTTCCTTCTGCATATGCATGGCTATGATGCTTTGCACAGTTTTTCCAAAACATAGATTTACATAAATACATACTCTTAGATTTCATTAACACTTGAATGTGAATCACAGATAAGTGATTACTTTGGGGGAACAGCAGTCAATCTGTAATCTTAACGACTGGAATGTCTTTTACGCTTCCTAATTTGTACTTTCAGACAAAAAGAACTTTCTAAAACTAATTTTACATAAAACTGTATTTTATGTAAAATGAAATGTATCGAGTGTTTACATTTTATTCTAATGGAAATGTTTGTATGCTCTAGGATGTTTCATACTATAAAATTTTATGATAGACCAGATGATTGAGTAAAAACTGCTGTGAATAAATAAGCCTTCAAACGTGTAGTACTCTGTTTTTACGTGAGCTGAAAATACAGCTGTTTACAGAGCTGTTTCAGATCTGATCTAGAATGCGATATTTCCTTTTAGAACATTTTAAACACCTTTTTGCAAACCTGTAAAGGTATAATTCTGAGGCTCAGTTTGAAATGAGGGGCTTGATTACAATTTGATGGTCACTGGGCACCAAAATCAGTTATGGACCATCTTTAGAAATTGCACGAATTTCTCTAGAATACAGCTGGTATTTGCCTCATTGTATCCACGAGAAGTAGCTTAAGTGCAAATGTGTTGAAAATATGAGTGTGAGGATGGAAACTCCAAATAAATGGTGAGAGGACAGTAACACCACAGAGCTCCTTTGTTTTCTACCCATAACTTTCTTTCTTTCCTCGTTTTTTTTTATCACTCATTTTGTCTCACAGAGGCAGGTCAGTGCTGTTGTGGCGGGTCTTTCGGGACGTGCCATCATCACGAGGCAGGGCTTTCTGCAGATTGGACATGGCTGCGGTTTTCTGCAGATCAATCACAGCATAACACTCACCACGGCGGGAGGGAGGCATTACCGGGGCAGCAGCCATGCCACGCTTCATTGGAGGCGGTCTTTGTGGCACTTGAGCTCCACCCCCTCCGTGTCCTGGGCAACTCGAGGCTCCAGTCTCCAAGTCCACCTGGATGTAGTTGAGCTGGCGAGAGGGTGGAGGGGGCAGGTGGCGACCATGCTGCTCGCAGGCTGCACTGCCAACTGTGCCACGCCCCGCCCGATGCCGACGGAAATCAAAACTGAAAACTCGGCCACCCCTCTCTGAGGGCTGAGGATGAGGTGGGCACGCGTGATGCAGATGAGTGGGAGGTTGAATCTGTTGGGAGAAAAAGGCAAGTTTAAGGATTTAAGGTAAAAAAATATTAAACTACAAACCTTACATTGGCCTCAAATTCTACAATCAATAATCAAATTTTTTAAAACAATGATACTCATAATACACAGCTCAGGCTCAGGTCAAGAAATCAAAGACTTTTTAATTAAAAAAAAATTATAATATCTTTGAGATTATGTTTAGTTCACTATGATTTTCTTTTCCTTCGAAATAAAATTGGATTTTTTATTTAAAGGTAGTGGGGCTAACTTTAAATAAAAATATAATATTATACTGAAATATTGTCAAAAATGTTGGGGATATTGTTAGATACAAATGGACACCTCCTGTCATTAATGCATTTTTTTTATATTGCTATAACCTGCAATATAGATTATACACGTTGGATATTATAAAAATAAATACAACAGTTGCATTGCTATACTCAATATAGATAACCTGGATTAATAGGACTTGCATTGCGGAGTATTGAACAGGTCACCTGAACGATGGCTGTAATACCTGGGTTGTTGAAGCATGATATTTGTTTACAACAACATTTCTAAGGATCTCTGCAGCAAGAAATCTGTTATCTAACATGATGTAGTAATGCTACTGTAGTAAATTTAGAATCAGATGTTGCCGGTCCTTTGTAAGCATTTCCTCACCTGTTCTGTGTTAACATAGTTCTGCAGGGCATCGCGATGAATCCCACCACTTCCACCACTTTCCTGATGATATCCATTCGGGGTTCCTGGTCCCTCTGAGTATTCATATTCATCATAGTCCTCCTCCTCTTCCTCCTCATACTCATCATCTTCTTCATCATCATCCTGTTCCTCTTCTTCATCACGCTGTAGAGCACGGTACTCCCACACAGGCGGCAGTGAGGGCAGGTTCTCATAATTGAGCAGAGCAGAGCGGCGATGTCCCCCGCCGTAGCCCTGCGGTGGCAATGAGGGGGCATGTGTGTGCGAGAGTGGCAGAGAGTGCGGGTGTGTATGTGGGTGTGTTTCTCCAGCTGTACTGCTGCTGCTGCTTGAGCCCACAGACTGCGACTGGGAGGCGCTGCTGGGGCTCAGCCTCTGCCTGCGTGGCCCACGAAGACCATTAATGTTCTCATACGTTAGCTGGCTTCCCGGGCAAGGCTCCATGCTGGAGTGCCGGTGAAGATGATGGTGGTAATGGTGATAGGAATGTGTGTTGCACATGTGAAGGGGCGGAGCCTCTTCTCCCTCGGTTTCAGAGCTGCCATCTGGTGCTCGGAGAGGGTGAGAGGAATGCCTGTCTCGGTCTCGCTCCATCATGTGGCGCTGTGCCGGCGTCGGCCCCAGCATGAACTTTACTTCCTGAGCCCCTGGCTGGAGGAAGAGCTGAGGGTCCTTGAGGGAGTCGTCCATGCCGCAGCAGTGCATGCTGGGTTGGACGGGTTTGGTGGACGCCTCAGTGAAGGTGGGGGGCCGAACCTCAGGCATGGAACGGACACAGTGGCGGTTCGAAAGCTCACTCTCCATACTAACTGTATTCACATATGTATGTGTCTGCAAAGAGAAAAATTACACCACAGATTGTTAGGAGTGGGATGCCATAGGGTTTTACTTGTACAAAATATCATTTGGCACCAATTTCTTTAAAATACTGTAGGCTTTAAGGCTACAATTAAAGATTTTCCATTCAGTCATGCAGCTCAAGCTACAGTTCAATGAACGAGGGCTGACAATTATGTTGCACTCATTAAAGAAACTCTGTATCACGTGACTTCCTTTATCAGATATGAGAGGGAAACTTCTCCTGCCTCTACTAGCTCTTACTCCTGCCGTCCTGTGTCAATGGGCTCTAGCTCCTACGTTGCTAAACTTCATCTCAAAGTTGAACTTGTGTAGACATACAGTATTACAGATTCACAAATAGCAAATCTTCTGTGTGATAATGACATATATTTGCCTCATTTATCGAAAAGAACAGAGGCACCCAACTGCCTTTTCAATTGACGCCAGGGGAAATCAGAACATTCTAAAATGTGACTGTAAATTATGATCCTGCTTTAATATAATGAAGTGGTATTACATCAGCATATAGCATTAAGGTTGTGTGTCCTGGCCTCACCTGGTCATCCATCCCCATGAGGCTGTGTCTGTGGTCATCAGTAAGAGAGGGCTGTGATGAGTCTGCGCTTATAGGGTACCCTGGGTAACCATTAGGAAACGTCTGCCCTGGGAACCCGGGAGCTACACACAGATGTTCAGTGAAATTATAACTAACACTGTACAGTGGAATTCCTAAACAATTTCTACAAATTTGTGATAAAATTTCAATAGAATGTGTAAACAGGAGCAAAAAATAGGTATAACCGGTCCACAATCATTCATGTGAGAGATTTTATATTAAAGCTAGATCAGAAAATATTTATGATTACGTTGGCATCATGTGTGTATGTAAACGAAATGCTGATTGCTGTCTGTGTGTCTTACTATTGGGTGTTTGAGGGGTTCGAGGCATCTCCATCTCTGGAGTGTGGCCGGGCCGGGTCATAATCATGGGCTCCTCCACCACGTTAATGCTGTTGCACTGCATCAGCTCCTGCAGCAGGTTAAAGATCTCTTCTGCCCGAGAGCACTTAAATGCAAAGATCCCTGCAGGAGTATAAAGTAATGCACGTTTATCATTATACACTCACAATCTCATAACGTATGAGCAAAGAATGCTGAGGAGAACAAATGAAGGTCTGTATGTTTTAACCAAACTTTTCCAAGAAAATCAACATGACATGATGGAACTATAAGAAAGAAGTTTCCTACACCCTACACCAAATGCATCATTTCATTTTCTATTGTCTTTCATTGTTTTTGACATTAGGGGGCAGTATAGCAACAAAAGCTACTCTACCATACAGTTTATCATGCTGTGGTTAAAAGAAACAGCATCTACTGTTACAACCCTGTAAAGGGCAGGAGATTACAAATGAATTACTTAGTTATTCTTATTAAAACCTTATATGTATATGTATGTAATATTCTTATTATAAAAAGTTGTTGTTGTTGGTCTTTCGGCTGCTCCCGACAAGGGGTCGCCACAGCGGAATATCCAGTCCGCACAACAACTTGG
>JAOTQY010000015.1:13538517-13557089 GCA_026413445.1 Dolichallabes microphthalmus
CGAGCCTGGCCGGGGAATCGAACCCAGACCCTGGCGGTGCAAGGCGACAGTGCTAACCACTACACCACCGTGCCGCCCGGCTCACAAACATTTCATTAAAAAAAACAACTTTATGGCATCTGTATTAATTTATTGATCTATTAAGATATTCAATATATTAAGATTTAATACATAAGTAGACTGATTTTGTTCCTAATCAATATACAAACAACTGAGATATATTCTTCATATCTGTTTTTTTCTGCTACATCATAAAAAAAATAAAAGTAAGTGGATTTAAATCAGTTCCTTTTGTCAATCAGGGTGCAAAAACCTGTGTGTATGGTACCCTGTCATGGAGTTCCTAATGGAGACCTAATTAAAACTGTAGCATTGCAGCCTCAAAATGCGATTCTTATTGCTGAGTACACAACAACAGCATACTGAATCACACATGAAGTACAGATAAGCTCTGAGCATGTGGCCGAGCAGGAGATGATAGGCTGGAAGGAAATGAGGAGACAGACTGAGCAGAATAAGTGTGACGCAGGAGAGAAAAAGTGGAAAGTAGAGAGGGAGCTTAAATGATGAATGTGTGCCTATTTCGGGCAAGGTGTCCATAACTTTCAGGTACTCTGAAAAAAAAACCCTGTCTTCTCTTACCCCCATTTTATATCTTCATTCTGGGTCAGATAATCTCATGGGGATCTAGGAAACAGGACAGCATTGCCCCGCCTCTCCTCACTCTCCCAGTTTTTCTTCTTTTAAATAGTCCCTTTTAATTACTTTCTGTAAAGATGTTTAATTAAAGAATGACATCACATAAATAACTCACACAGATTAAAGAAGGCTGCCAGTGCAAGTTACTATTATAACCTTACATATGAATGATAATGACATAATCATGGTCATGTGTCATACAGAGAACCACCTTAAGTAAAGTGAGTTTGGTTTTATGGTCTTCTGCCACCCATTGGTTGCACAGGACACTACAGTATAGAGCTGAGAATAGTCCCACTTCATGTGCCAAATGTATTACATAATAGGAATAAAAGCGCTATTTGCGTCATTCAGTAGGGGTGCAAACACCACTCCTCCCCAATCCTGTATCCTCTAAGTCTGATCTATATCTGACAAATAAGATGTCAAAAACATGTTCTGAAAACATGCATTGGGGAAAAAAACAATATTCCATACAATAACGCACCCAACTGTCAGAATTTTATGGAAATTATGGAGACAAAGGGTGTACATATCATGCAGAAAATCACAAATATGCATCATAAATTCCACCCAAAACAATACAGACAATTCTTACAAGTCGTCTTTATTGTAAATTTATATAAATGATTTAAGAAACTG
Source organism: Dolichallabes microphthalmus (assembly GCA_026413445.1). Classification (NCBI taxonomy): domain Eukaryota; kingdom Metazoa; phylum Chordata; class Actinopteri; order Siluriformes; family Clariidae; genus Dolichallabes; species Dolichallabes microphthalmus. Next base: position 13,539,859 of record JAOTQY010000015.1, read on the forward strand.
CACATGATATAGACTAACTAATTTGTGAAAACATGTCCTTTCAGTTCAAATTTTTATTATAGAAAACCCAAAAGGCTCATTTACAGTGTAGTAACCTGCTACAATTTTAATAAAATGTAAAATAATAACATTTATAAATATGAAAATTAAGGAATTTTTTTTTAACAATAATCACATAGATAATATAGCAATTTGTGTAGCTTTTAGCTGAGGCTTTGTGTTTAGAAATAAATGGTAATTAATAGATAAACTATAAATATTAAAACTGTACATTTGTTAAGGTCTTAAAGGAAAGGGAAAAAATGCGTAAATGTTATTAATGCATTAGGAAATGAGGACATGGTGTTTCTTGGCTTTGCCAACCATTTCAGTTAAACTCATAAAAAGGTCTTGTAATATCAGTTCATCTTTGGAAGGATAGAAGCTCATATTTGGATGAATTTTAAAGTTTTTCTCATCAGTGTTGGTCTTGACAGCATGGCTTTGGCAGCTTCTATAGGACTGTGGCCTCTTCCATAGCACTGACCCACCTTAGAAATACAGATACTGATTAATACTAATGTTAGATGTGTGACTGGCACATTTTGAAGTGAAATGTTTACCTCTGTGCTGTGTGTGTATCCTGAGCCCTGAATGTGTAATAGAGTGTAGTGTGGTGGTAAAGCTGAAACACACTGCTCTCTCCTTCATTCTCAGACTTTACTGAGAAACCCAGCAGAGGAAGGGACTCACATGCAACTCTCTCCTAATGAATGGAGAAGATACGGACGTTTTTTTTTTTAATTATAAAATTTAAGATGATTTTGATGACTTTGCTGAATGTGCATGTATATCATACCTCAGGTTGTGGATATGTATAAAGCACTTTATCTTTGAGAAGAAACCACAAACTCTTCCAGCTTCTCTTACTATTTCGACTCCTCTGCAGAGTCCCACTCATCTCACCTTCAGATCCTGTCGTCTGCACAAAGTTACAAAAGAAAGACCCTTTAAATGAAGCATTATAGTTCAGTGTTTTCATACTAGAGAAAAAACAGGATATGTGAAGCTAGTCCACTGCGTCGTTTCAAACAACTGCTCATGTGGTATTGCAGGGCAGCACAAAATACATAACCTAAATCACTATCTGCTGACTCCTGCATACATGCGCTCTGAGATGCCAGGATTGGCTAATGTTGATGGACAGGGGAGAGATTATGCCACAACTAAAGAGCAAGACCTCCCTCATTGATAGCTGTGGCATCGAAAAGATTAAAACTTGCAATATCATATCCCATGCATTTTGCTACATTCATTTTGATCACTGGTGTTGAGCAAACACAAAATCGTTTAACACTGGAAAATAGTAATAAAACACAGGTTCCTGCCAAAAGACTACAGTTCTGCTGTCAAATGCTTAGTCGGTAGTAGCAATGTGAGAGACAGCAGATCCAGATGAGCATCCCTGGCCCAATTTCATATTAAATACTTAAAATAAAACCTGTGAAATCCATCCAACCTGTAGTAACATGTAGGGTAACAGGAAGCCCATTAGCTAACTAAATCCGTTATACAATTCAGCAAAAACTTCTAACATTTTACATGAGGAAAGCTTCGTATTAACCTTAAAATGTCACTCAGGTAGTGACCGTGTTGTAAATGTGATAAGTAGTGCTATAGCCTAGGGGTAATGTCCAGGTTAAAGGGTTTAAATGATCAATAAGTTGTGTGTAAATGTTTAAATAAACTGGATTTACAAATGTAATGAAAACAATCTCACTCAATCGCTCATTCTCTATACCACTTGTCCAAAAAAAAAAAAAAAGAAGAATTTCTCATGAACAGAAGTGTTTTAGCCACGGCACCTGAAAAGGTCACATACTGTATGAAAAGAAAACCAAGAAAGTATGCAGTGAGGACATTTCTGCAACATGAGTACAAGTTTAATACAGTATATGCCAATCAATGCAACATGTGAAAAAGTAACAGTGAAATTTGTTATTTAAATTCAGTGGATGACTGAATTTTTCCCATTAATGCCAGAAACCCTTGCTGTGCAGATGCATGATGAGGCGCTGGCATGCAGTAACTCCAAGTTCAGGCTGAAGGAGGAAAACATTTAAGAACATGCCAAATGATGATACATAGCATGCTAGAGAGTAAACGTTGAGATATATGTAGGTTAAAGCATAGCTTTTTATGTCTCAGTCACTTATATCTCTCTTAAAAAGGGTATCAGCTAGAAAGAGTTCCAAGCCTGGATAAAATTTGGACACACACAGTGTGGATCTTACTGGATCTTTTGGTTCCCGAAGTGTTGCACAACATTAAAAATAAGATATCATGGCAAATGGATCCAATTTATAAGCCATCTTTCTTCATACAAAAAAGTAGCCTGTTCCTATTGAATGTAGCTGTTCCATCCTACGTTTAGCATATGCTGACTATTACAGGGAAGTGAATATTGACATTAGTACCACCTCAACTTCGGCGTACCATACAGTATGTATATAGGTTTCATTTGACTCACTCTCATGTATTCACACTTCTAGATTAATCATAAGTAACACCAATCATGAACAGAAGTAAAAGACAGATCTGGGAACAGTTACCTGGTTAAATGATAAGTGGCCTTTTCGACTCTTCCACAGACTCGTTGGGTGGATGTTCTGGAAAACGGTAGACAGTGGCCGACAGGAGCTTTCCACTACTACAGCGGCATCACCTTCAGAATACACACAGTTGGGTAAAAAGTACACCGATTTAGAATTTTTTATGTTTAATAAATTTTAAGGCAGTCATTTTACTTTATAAACAGATTGAACAGCCATCAGCTAAGCATTTGAGATCCTACTAAATCACCAGCACTATTAAACCCTGACATCATTTATGGACATGTTATGGTTTAATGACTGTCATAATGCTTTATTTTTTTTTCTATCACCAATGCACATAGGAACCTACCATTCTTGCAAAGCTCACTGTAGCACTTATTACACACTTTGGCACGTCTGTTTTTCATGTATTTCAGGGGGACTTTGTTCCTGCAGCAGTCTCTGCACACAACCTGTTACCAAAGACATAAATTGATAAATAAATCTATTTGGTTAACTATGTCATTGAGGTGTGTTAACTTTTGTGTTGGTAATTACCTTGCCACATGCATGACAGTGATGCCTCCTGTGTGTTAGGCTGAAATGGACAGGGCAGTTCATACACACTGCTACCTGGGAAACGGAGACCAGTGGTGGAGCGTTGTCTCCAAGACATACCCCCGTCTTCTCCCCAACCTGATTAAGATAGCAGCTGTCAGAAATCTAGTCTCATTAAATGAACATTAATAGCTTTTGTTTATGTATACCAGATGTGTGCTACAGTAAATGTGTGATGCTTCTTATAAAATAAAATAAAAAATCTAAATTAAACCAGAAAAGCACACTGGCATATGGTTGAGCTAACTGTCTAGAAAAACAAATAAATATAAATACAAAAACTTATTTCATTTCCCATAGTAAAGTGGCAAACTGTAGTCAAATATAAAACTTCAGTAACCAAGAGGACAAAAAGTGTTCCTACTGTGAAAAACATTTAATAAATTCCTTAGTTACAGATGTATTTAATTTGCTTGGTTTAACAAAAGGTGTCAAATTTGGAGTATAAAACAGCTTTGTAATGTTGTATTTTAGGTTAACTTTTATTACTGATTCACTACCTAAACTCTCAGCTTTGTCCTTCTATTGGCTGTTTGTATTCTCCTAGAGTGCAGCACAATATATCATTTGTTAATCATTATCACAACATGTTTTTTTGGGCTAAAATTCTTCCCCCGTGATGTGAAAAAAAAAATCATTGCCAGTTATCACGAAAGCTTGTATGCATTTGAAGTTGCCAGAGGTAGCACAACCAGTTATTGGTTTTAGCAGGCAAGTATTATTATTTTTTTACATAGGGCTAAGTAGGTTTAGACAGCTTTTTCCCCCAAATAAATGAAATCATAATTTAAAAACAGCATTTTGCATTCATTTGGGTTACATAAGTGTAACAAATATGCAGAAAAATTAAAACAAGAAGGGAACATGTATCTCTATTTCACACTTATTTTCTATACCACTTAGACCTGTATGGGGTGGCCTGGAGCCTATCCCAGGAGACTTCGGGCATGAGCCAGGGTACACCATCATTCATTCACACACTATGGGCAATTTGGGAACACCAATAAGTGGTAGGTGTTTCACCAGCCATGTGGAAGGCCTGGGCTTGACTCTCAGCCAGTGCCCAAACCCCAGCCCCAGCCATAGTTCTAAGCCTGGATAAAATGGGAGGGTTGCATTAGGAAGGGCATGCGGCGTAACACCTGTGCCAAGCTTGTGTGTGCGGACCGGATGGTCCAAGGTGGCGACCACTTGCCGGGGATAGCCGAAAGACCAACAACAATTAGCCTAATCTGCATGTCTTTGGACTATAGGAGAAACCTGGAGTACCTGGAGGAAACCCACAAAGCACAGGGAGAACATTCAAACTCCATGCACAGAGAGACGGGAATCGAACCTGGACCCTGGAGGAGCAAGATGACAGTGCTAACCTTTAAGTCACCGTGCCACCTTCAATGTAAACTATATTCACAATATACTCTCTGTCTTAAAATGATCCTCTTCTAGCCTACTTGTTTTTGGGTTATTGCAATTTGGTTTGAACTCATTCAAGTCATCCATTAAATAAATGAACAACTACAGTATAAGATCTTTATTTTGATCATAGTGGGTTGTGATTTCCCCTACACAACTATTAAAACAAACCACAAACCCTCTGGCTATGTTTAACAGACCATTTAGTGTCTCCAGACTGTACTTGACCCTACTAAATGAATATTAGTAAGACAACAAGAACAAAGTCTGTCATTGTTGTTTCCTTTATGGTTTCAAAAGCCTGCACAATAGCTGCTAATGAGTGGATGTCATTTTCCCCATACGTTATTCAATGAGCCATCACGACCATAGCACATTCAAGGACCCACAACACTACTGTGTTTAACAAATGATGTTCTGCATTTCTGAATGTGGTCAGGTATCATATACACCATGACATATGTGGTAAAGCAGACAAATCAGATCACATTCAGATCACTTATCTCAGTAGCTGCTGAATAAAATTCACTGTCATACACATACAGAGTGTGCGAAGAGTTAGTGTTTTAATGGTAGGAGTGATAAAGGCCTTTCACACATCCAGCCAACAGAGAACAGAGTTGCTAAGTGCTAATTGGCAAAATCTTGGCCAACATGAGCTTTTTCGTTTTCTACAACAGCCATCTGTCATGACACCTGTGAGGATTCTGCTTTTGGAAAACATTGCAGTTAATATACCAACTTTTTTGGATAGAAAGAATCTTTTTTTGTAATGTCCATGAATAGCGTTTACATAAACTCAGACTGTTTAATGATGTTTTGCATGTTTAGTGCTGGACATCTAACAAACTATCATGTAACTAACCTTGATCAACAGCCATTGTATCTTATGCATGTCAATGTAATGATATAGACCCCATTAACTATAAAATAAAATGTACACACCCTGCTTCATATACCAAGTGTGTAAAATAATAGCCTGACTATATATTGGAAGCAATGAAACTATATAGGTTTTTATATTGTTCCTGTATTCTTCAAAACAAGATTTTTTTTTTGTGTGTGTGTGTGTGTGTGTGTGTGTGTGTGTGTGTGTGTGTGTGTGTGTGTGTGTGTGTGTGTGTGTGTGTGTGTGAAGTGATAGTGATAGTGATAGCTTATCCTTCAAGGCAGTTGTATGGTTTGAGTCACTGGTGTAATGGAATGTAATTATGACAATTAATATTTCCATTGACTTAAAGTAAGTGCACTCCACTAAAGTGAAAGAATGTTGGTTATTGTGTAATGTATTGAATTGCATTAACAATATCCAAATACAGAGCCTACCAAATACAGAGCCTACCAAATACAGTCTACCAAATTTATTATATATGAATAAATTAACAGTTTGTTCTCCAAATTTTTCATCAATAATTTATATCAGCATTTCTCAATCCTACCCTTGGAGAACCCCCTGTCCTGCACATTTTCATTTTCTTTTCCCTGCTCTGGCACGCCCATTACATAACAAAAAACAGACAAACAAGTAAATTGGCTAAATTATTAAATCATGTGTGCTGGGAGCTGAGAAAACACTAAAATGTTGAGAACGATTGCTTTGCACCAGGGGTGACAAATCTTATCCCAAAAGGGCTGGTGTGGGTGTAGGCTTGCATTCCAGTCAAGCTGATTGTAGTGGTTTAATTAATCTTTCTAGTCTTTCAAAAGGCTCTCAGGTATGGCATCTGCTCGGTTGGAATGCAAACCTTTACCCACACCATCCCTTTCTCAATAAGATTTGTCACCATTGCTCTATGTGGCTCGTCTCAACGCATGTAATTGCAATTTGAATGCTTTTTTTTTTTTTTTTAAGCTGTTGTTCTCAACTCTGGTTCTTGAGAACCACCTGCCTTGCACATTCAGTGTTCTAACGAATCAGACGATTAACCATCTTTCTTTAATTGAGTTGTGTGTAACAGAGCAGGGAAAACATTAACATTAGCAGGGAAGGTGGTCCTGCAACCAGAGTTAAGAACCACTGATGTAGAGGATGGCAATATGTATGGAGACTTTAGGAACACTCGTGAGAATATGAAAACTTTTTTGCTGGTCAGGAACAGAATTAGCAAAAGGGTCAACTTGAAAAATGTATAAGATTACTTGTTTTGAGCTTTTTATTTTTTATTTTTTGGGGATTAAAGCCATTTAAGTTAGCAGTCAAGCTGGTGAAGGATTCTACCTCAAAACAGCCAGAGGGTTCTATCAGTAATGAGCCGAGGTCAGATACTGTCCGATTTAGTGTCACAAACCAATCATCCCTCTCGATAGACGAGCTGCAAGCAAAAAAAAAAACACATACATAAAAACGTGTGTACAGTGTATGTGAAAAAGAGAGACAGAGACAGAGAGACAGAGAATATGTGTGTGTGTGTGTGTGTGTGTGTTTTACCTTGCTAACAAAGTGATACTAATGTCTTTCACCTCAATCTTTAAGGCATTCTCTGTATTTTCAACCAAATGTCTAGTAACCTGAGAGAGATACAAAAGGAGGAGATGACCAAAAAGGAAGGCTGCAAATGGGACAACAGAAGCAATGTAAAGCTATGTTACTGTGTATATTACCTCCATCCCTGTCAGCGCTAAAGTGTTAATGAGTCTGTATTTGCCATCCTGCTGGGGGTACGTATACAGCATTATATCACTCATCTGCAATATAAATCGTGAAGCGAAATATCAACATAGTGTATTTTAAAGAAAAATATATACTAAATGTACTGTAACTGTTTAATGATGCGGTTTGAATGTGTTGTACAGTTTTCACCACAAGAGGGCAAGAAAAGTGGTGTATTCACTACAAAGTGGTTCTCTTCTAAATACCAGATGTAAAGTGATACATTTATTATTATATAGATGTCACAAAGCATTATATAATATTATATAATTATAGGTAATAAGCATATTATACACACAATGCTTGCATATATCATTTCGCAATTTCATAGACAGCGCTCATGTTATACTGCTGAGGACATTTAGGTGTAAAACAGCTGCATCACTGTCTGTCACCGTGTAAAGGATACTGTATTTCTGACTCATAATATCCACTTGTCTTATCATTTTGCTTTATTTCCAGTGACACACACTATGTGAGTGGGTAGGTTAGTAATGTCAAGCTGTGTACTGTATTTTAGATCCAGACCTTTATTCTGTTACAATTGGTGTCATTAAGAAAATGATTTGAAGTTAAATGAATCACAATAACCAGTAAATGAGCTCACTCAAGTCATCTCTGTCCAGACCTGTGATGTGACAGCAGTGATGTCACCTTACCACTCCACATACCCTGGCTCTATCCTGGCCTCGGGTTATCGTTTGTGTGGAGTTTCACTGTATTCTGTATGATCCGGTATCCTCCCACCTCCCAAAAAAATTGTCAGTAAATATCTACTCTAAATTTAACCTAAATGTAAATGAGTGTGTGAATATGTTTGCATCTGCATGGTCTTCCATCCAGGTTGCTTCAGATCCACTGCAACACTGACCAGAATAACGTTGTTACTGAAGATGGATTAAAGAATTTATAAAATTAATGACTTTGTCCAGTCAAAACCTATGAATGGTCATAGACTATCATTACCATACACAGATTAAATACAAGCATAATGATTATGTTAGTTACAAATTAACCAAAATTGTCATTTTCAAAATTTTCCATTGTGCGTCATAAATGGGTGTATCTCTCTTTCTCACAAACAACATACAGTTCTGAGGGAAAAACATCCTGTCAGGAAATCCAACGCTAAAAAAACAAGGACATCACCATGTGGGAGTGTGGGAAAATCAGAGCGACAGACAATAGGGCTGAATAAAAAATCCTTTGTTGACAAATAGGTTCTGTCATTGGGGACTGAAATAGCAAAGAGACGTAAAGTCTTTAGCACAAACCACTGATAAATAACATGACATACCAAGAATAGGTGACGTGGCTGTTTGCACTTCCTGCTGACCTTCATCAGGGTTCCCTCTTTTACAAACACCTAAACACACAGGGGTTGACATCATTAATAAAAGTTAATCGAGTTAGGTACTACTGTGTATGACGTTGTTCTGATTTCTCACCCTTCCAGGCTGAAGCAGGTTCTTTAATCCCTGAACACTGTGCTCGATATTGACCAGACGCAGGACATCTGCCTGAAATAACACATACACACATTCTTGTCCTGATTTTGTTCAATATACTCTACCTGAGTGTTGCTATATCTAAATTGAACCTAAGTTTTCAAAATGCTTTCTAGTAAGATATCAGTTTCCAACTAGCAGTTTCCAACTAGCATGTGTGATATCTTACTGTGTAGTATATATTTTTCTTTAAAATACAAACCCTTTTATTTATTGATTTAATTTTTTTTTTTAATAAAAACTTCACAGTATATATACAAATAGATAATAGGGACCTGCTGGTACTCCAAATTTCATTCAGATTTTTACATCCTTACATTGTTCCATTGATTTAGTTTTTTTCCCACCATATCATCTCATCATTTTACATCATAACAGTATGTCACTGCCAAACAGCACACACTGCCTCAGGCTCACACACTTAGTGCATTCAACTTACCCCATTCTTGAGGCTGGCCTTTGCCTTATCAGCTATGTCTGAGACCATCACCAAAGCAGCTGAGACAGAGCATTAAAAAAAAAAACACAAAAAACAAACCCGATTAGATTTCAACATGTGCCGTGAACAACAGATAGGGATAGAATTATGGACAACCTTCCGGGTTCAAATGCTACATCTGAGTGAAACTGAGGAGTGGGGTATTTCAGTACTCTTATTTAATCAAACACACAGAAACTAGAAGATAAGGGGCCAATGACCTTCACATTACTGAGATAAGAGAGAAATTGAATAGGGACAGCATACAGGATAGTAACAGTTATAACAGACCTTTATAACATTTTTAATAGATGTCCAAAACACAGAAGTATGTTTAGTAACACTAAATGTTTTACAAATGCATGGCTCCATAATTTTTTTTCTTTGTAAAAAATTCAATGTAATTGAGTAATTGGATATAGACACAATAAAGGATGTCTATTTGTTCATGCTCCCTACCTTGTGTATCCTCATACTCTCTGGAGAGTTGTGAGAAATTATTTTTGTAATCTAGTGAAGATAAATGGAGAGGTGTGTCAAAGGCACAGACAAAGAACACACGTTATATATTATACAATACACTATATATGGTATTCACGTTGAGGCAAAGCAAAGGTTGGCCTCACAATGAAAGAGGAAACCAAAGCAATTGTTACAGTGGTGTAAAAAACAGTTGTGATATAATGGGTCTTGTGTAGCATTGGTTTTCCTGCTGGTAGTCAGTTTGAGTCTAACCGGTGTGGAATGTGTGTAATGACTAACACATATTTGGACAAACAGAGCTGCTAAGTTTAATGTGTTACCTGTTAGAAGCATTCGGTATTGCAGGACTCGCACTATCACTTGCAGCAATTGCTGTTTGAGAACACTGATGTCCAGCTGCTGAGAGACAGAGACACTGAGCTGCTGAAAGTTATATATAAAGGCACTCTTAAATACACAATGAAACAGCAATAACCTGTGTGCCATGTTACATATCTATACACATCTACATTATACTTAATGTCTCTAGATATGTTTTGGTATTCACTTGCACTATTTGGCAACGCTTCGTGAGTTACAGTGGTAGGTGATGTCTAATTTTCTACTTTGTGCACCCTGGAGACAGTGGGAGTGCCGTTTTTTGGTCCCTCTTTTAAATAGTTTATTATGGCAGGTCTTTTTCCAATTTAATTTATTTCAATTCAGTTCAATTACATTTTTGTGTATTTCAGGAGAAATAACAATAGACCTTGTTAAATTTTTTTTTACAGAAATCTAGATATAGCAAAAACTCCCTGAAATTTTCATCCATCTAGGACCCTCTGTAGTCCAACTGGGGACTGTGGAGGCCAGTGGTCACCATTGTATTTACTCCCATCTTGTGGTAGGACCTCCGGTCAACATTTACATACACATTCACACACACACATTCACACGCTATTTGGGAACGCCAATTAGCCTAAGCATGTCTTTGGACTATGGGAAGAAACTGTAGAACCCAGAAAAAATCCACCAAGCATGAGGAGAATATGCAAACTCCATGCACATAGCCCCAATGGGAATCGAACCCCGGATCTGGAGGTGCACGGCGACAGTGCTAAAAATTAAGCCATTGTGCCGCCCCCTGAAATATCCCTAGGAAGAAACCTTGAAAAGAACCAGACTCAAAATAAACATAGATAGTGGGAATATAAATATATATTTTAAACATTTTCTGTAAGATTCTAACAGCAATAAGGGTGTTTATTGTGTACATCATTGGATATTTAAGCATAGTCATAATTACAGCAGCAGCAGGTGCAAGTGAACTTTGAGTGTTCGTGTTTTAGCGTTTAGAGATCTACAAGATGCTTTAACTGTACAGTATTTGTCTCACTGGCCTAAAATGGTAGATAATACAGTATGAAGTTAAAAAAGCCATGTCTTATACATGCTTAGGGATCACCGATTCTTGTAAAACACTGCACATAAAATCCCACTCCAGTTATTCATATACACATACTAGTACTGTATATAAGTAGGTCTTAGGTTTGGTAGTGTCTTTTTAAAAGTGCAGGAGAATGCATGTGTGATATCTTACTGTGTTCTCCATCTGCTCCATAGTTCTCACTTTGGAATCATACTGACTAATAAAGGAAAAGAAACATGAAAACTCTTCTTTCTTGGCCAAGAGAATGTCAGCAATGCCTTCTTTCTGATCCCTGAGAAGTAGAAAGTATGTCATCATTTGAAAAAAAAAGAGGAAAACATAGAAACATGAACTGGTGTAATGATACATGTACTGTAGGTGTGTGTGACTTGAGTGTCTCACCACTCTTTAATGCGGCTTTCCAGTTGAGTGTGGAGGTCTTGGTGGAATGAACAAATTGCAGGTAAATCACTCCAAAGCTTTGTCATCTGCTCATCTGCACCTACAGTCTGTAGTGTAAAGAACAGGGTTTAGCTGTGTACATTCGGTGGACTCCCAAAAGGAACATGATTAGGTATACATTTTTAAGGAAATAGTTAAGATGGTGCTGCAATCACTGATGCAATAACTATAAGAAACTTACTTACATTTAAACAGTGTAATCATAGCTATGTTACTCCTTCTCAGGCTTAATATATAATATGTATATACGTATATTTAGGTATACATACCTCATTTAAAAGTTGTAATGTCTTTACATGCCTTAAAAAGAGAAATAAAGATATAATACAAGATACTTGGTACAGTTTCATTAGTTTCAAGCACAAACAGATTAAGTTAAAATGGCAGCAGAAAAATTGGTCAAAAAAAGATATATTTAATAATGAGTTTCTGTGAGTCTGAAATTTGTGTTTGAATCGGTGACAACACTATCATCTGCTTCTTTTATTGCATTATTCATAGAAAGTCTTCTGTGTTTAAGCTATGAATGGCTGAATTCATAATTTAGTACAGTACAAAGAAATTAACAATTTCACTAAACTGTCACTATAAATTGCTCATAGATTTGATGTATTACAATCTAGCATTTCTGTTTCTGCTGTGTTGTTTTAATTGTTCTGTAAACAAGGATAATTGCAGATGTTCTCAGTCCCCCATAGCCCCATCTTGCCATGATGGTTGCCTTCATAGGACTGGCCATTTTCTTCTCTTCAACTATAATCATTTTTTTCCTAAATCCACTCCTCCTGTGTATGTTTTTTTTTTCACTTCTTCCAAAATTTGCTGTTGTTCCTATGTTTACTTGTTGAACTACTGTAACTGCACTTACTGTGTCTCGCTGTCCAGCAGCTCTTTCACAAGGTAAAATACTCTAGAACAATTGACAGTCTGAAATCAGGGAAAAAGAGCACTAGTTAAAATTTACATATATAGGTTCAGACTCTACATGTAGACCCCTGTGCAGGGCGTACCAGTCGTTCAGATGCTTTTTTCTCCTCCTCTTTTGTACACACTACACCTACAGATACACTCACTGATCCATCTGACCTCACCATTGGAGAGCAGATTGTATAAGCACTGAAAAATAGAACAGACAGGTAACTCAGACACACACAGAGCATAATGCATTTTAAGTACATGCACACAAATTCAATGGATTGATAGAACTTGAAACCAGGAAAATTATGGAGTTTTCCTTCTATTTTCTCCTCAGTTCCCACCAACTAGCTGTCCCAGGTCATGCAGCAGCTACAAACCAGGGAGAGTGCTTCCCCCAACTATGTGAAACCTGTTCACTACATCTCATGCTGCATCACAGGGCAGCAATACACACTCAGAGGAAATTGATAGCTACTCTCTTCCACTGTATATGGCTTACATATTATTGGCTGGTATGATTGACATGGGAGAGAGGATATGCCATCCACTCCCACCCACCACCCAGAGAGCACACCAATCTTGTTCACTTGCCATCACTTCCACCCAGTATGCCATCCCTGCCACCCAAGGAGCCATGCCTTGGCTCCCGGCCACAGATAGCTGTGGAAATGTTGAGATTCAATCTTGTGATCTCTCACTGATGTGATGATTGCTTTTCTGGTGCACTACTCTGAAACCCAATTCCAATTCCCTCAGTTGTTTTTCATTAAATTTTAACAAAAATTATGTTTTTATGTAAAAAGGTAAATATAGATATGTACCTCTCTGTCTCCTGTTCATTTGCTGGGCTTATGCTCTGAAATCCTGGTAGGCTGCTCATATCCACATAGCCATCAGTGTCATTGGCTGAACTCTGGTTTCGTTGATTCTGATTGGAGGGAGATAAGAGGCGAACCTGCACATTTTCATAATGGGGATTTGTGTTTAAAATGTTCTCATAAATTGATGAGTCCACATTAGGGGAAGAGAAAGACCGAGGTTTGGAAAGGGGGAAGGGGGACACAAAAAGGGAATTGAGTAAGTCATCTGACATATCCCATGAGTTGGGACTAGTTGACCCAAAATTGTTATTCACAGGTGTGCTAATTCCTTGCCTGTGCATGTTCTTGTGTAAACGAAGGGAAGCTGGGGATGATAGAACTGAGCTGTCATGTGTCCTGTGAAGCTCAGGACTTTCAGTACATTGCCTTATTAAATTTAACCTCCGGCAAGATCCCTGTGGACTTGATTCTGAAGAGGACCTAGATGACACTGAGCGGCTATCTGTCCGTCTCTCAGTTTTCCTCAGAAATCGTAATGGTAAGAAGTAACGTTTAAGGCCAAAGTCAAGTTTTCTATTGCAGGCAGTCACATCACTTGGGAGAGCAGGTGTACTCTTTCGGATTGGTCGTCTTGTGATGGAAGACAGCTCAAAGGGAGGTGGTATTTCCACAGCAGGGGGGCCTCCTGGTGAGAGACACCCTAGTGAACCAGTCAAAGCAGGCAAACTATCTCCAAGGTAATTGTGTCGTGTGTAGTATGACTGTGGGTGTAGCATTAAACGTCCTTTTCCGGATATTGTGGGATTCAGTGGATCCAGTCTGGGAGTTTCTACGGATATGGATCGCGTCATAAAATACTTCCTGCTCTGCAAAAAGTCTTTGGTTTGAAAGTTTGGCTCAGTTTCTTCATACACATGCTCTTCTAACATCTTTGCCAAAAATGACTGACCATATAGAATATCTGTCTTTCCTTCCTCTTGTCCAACAAATTGCTCCTCTTCCACCTGATGTGACTTTTGCTCTTCAGGTTGCATAGAAACAATGGGAGACACATGTGCTATAGAAGTTGTATTGCAGTCGCCTGCTTTGAACTCATATGGTACAGCTTGTACAGTTTCTGCCCCATCCTGAGTTTTTTCATGATTTTGCCTGGTCTCGTATTTTTCCATTTCATCTGAGGTCACCTCAGACTCGGATGAGCAGAATGAAGTGAAGCATTGATCAGAAACCTCAGACAATAATTCATCTTCTCTCTCAGGTTTTGGATAAACTGTTGGATCTGAATGGGAATGTCTGCAAAATGAAAGGTTTTTCACCTGATCCTTTTGGTCCTGTTCCTCTACCATGTCACTGCCCTCATCCACGAAAGTACATAAAGATCCACTCGAGTTCTCTGAGTCCTCTTCCACAGGTAGCATTACCGTATCTCCACAGTCACCCATATCTTCAACTCCTGACTTCCAAGAGGGTTCAATATGTTCAAAAAGATCACAGTCTGAAAAGCCATCAGCATCCGCCAATGCCTCACCCGCATCACACAACTCTGGGAACATGCTGATTATGTCAGTTCGTTCTGGGGTCAAATCATCTGTGTTAAGTCCATTTATGTAAGAATTGTTTTGGTAAAATCCATTTAAAATCTTTTGATCAGTGAGCATCTCATGAGCATATGTTTTGTCAGACAGCATTACAGCTGTCTGCGTTTTGTTTTGCTTTATTCCATCTTTATGCACTATTTGCTTATGAAACGAGTATTTAGATGAGAGTCTGGAATCAACATGTGTCACATGTGATCTTTTGTTACAATTTACACCCACTTCCTTCCCTTCCTCTCCCATATGTAGCTGGCCCTTCACTCCTTGTATTTCCTCCTCTGCTTTACTGCAGGAGTCAGAGAGAAGCTTCAATAAGTCTTGTCCTTCAGTTAAATTAAATCCTTTAATCTCTTCTAAACCCACTTGCCAATCGAACCCATTCCCTTGTGCCAGCTCCTCCCCACAGCCCAACTCGTCTCCCTGTTCTAGTATGCCGTCCTGTTCTTCCTGATCTCCTTGTACACGCTCCTCCCATTGCATAGAGCTCTCTTTACTTTTAATGTCCGTCCTTGGTTTTTGCTCTTGCCTTTGTTCCACGTCCTCTGTAAGTTGGGATTCCTCCCATTGTGTCTGTACCTCCTTCCTATGACTTTTCCGTAGGTGCTGTTCTGACTTAGCAGGCCTTAGGTTCTGTTTAATGTGTCTCTTCAGGTAATTATTTAAACCATGACCCTGTGTTGGGTTTGCTTTTCCTTTGGAGAAAATAGATGGTTTATATCCCTGATTCTGGCAGCTCTTTTCAGGCACTGGGTGACCAGATTGCCCATTGGGAAGACATCGGGCTTGGATCTGGGATTTGGGATTCATGTAACGCTTCCGTAATTCTGAAACATACAGACGATTTCGGTCACATCTTCTTTATAATTTATGATCAAAGTCTTAGTTTCTATGGAACAAAATCTGTCAATTCAGTTTTAATAAAACACATATATGAAATTCAGTCAAATGTAATACAAATATACTCAAAATCTCTTTAAGCCACTATTTTTATGCATTACTTATAGCCCCTTACCCTTTTACATCAACTTTTCTATCAGAAGTTGTACAGTTCTTTGTTAAATTTTACAGACTACTTTGCAGAAATAGACATCTACGTTAAAAGTAAAATGAAGCTCTATGTTCCTATAAAGAGTTATAGAAAATGTGGCAAATTTGAGAAACATTAGTAAATGAAAACATGCCTGCAGATAACATAAATCTATGATAAAAACTTTACCTGCACTCATATTTTCCACATGATTTGACAGTATCCTACTAAAGCTCCAGATTTATACAAAGGTTACAGACGAAACAAATCCATAGACATCATGAGAAAATATAAACAGTTTTTTAAAGAGGGAACAGGTTGAATCCAGCCTTTCCTCAGCAGTGCATATGAAGCAGTGGCGTGTGATATAGCGTTGTGAGACTCTGGGAGTGTGATGGGAGGCGCCTGTCTCCCTGAGCTTCCTGAGGAAAAGCCACCAGATAACTGGCAAAAATAGCAAGTTAGAACATGTCTGACTTAATAACAACGCACAACTAAATTGTTTATTTCGTCAGATTTATCCATGAAATATTTTATATTTCTTATTGTTGTAGAAATAAAATCAATGTAGATTTACATTTAGATTTCAGTTCACACAAAGATAAACAGTAGTTTGAATATTCAGAAATTAGACCAGGCATTTGGTAAATTGGGACATTTAAACATTTAAAGGGGCAATTATTTTCTGCCCTAATATATAGTCAAAAATGTATTTACTGATCCACAATATGGAACTGCTTAATAGAAATAACATGACATAATTTATGTGACATCATCTAAGGGGATGTTGTAAGATGCAAATAGGAAGCTCATCCCAAAAAGCTGGACAGGAAAAACAGCTTCGAAAAAAATCTCTTTTTTACTATTTTACCGACAAAGTTATACAACTCCCATTCATTTGGGCTTTTTTGTGTACTGTTATCCAGGTGACCTGGTGCCTATGCCACGGGACTCATGACACAAGCCAGGGTACTCCATGGATGGGCACAAGTGTACACAAACTTGATCATACATGGGCAGTTTGAAATAGGCAGCTTATTGACCCATGTGTTATTTATTAAGATTGTTGATATTTCCCCCTATTAAATGCACTGGCAATACTACACTTTGATGCCAGAGTGGCATTCAACTTCTCAATAGCAGACCAAAGAAATAGGACAACAGCCAACAAATTAGCACCACAGTTACTATACACATCACAAACAGTCAGTCAGTCATCTTCTATACCGCTTTATCCTGTTCAGGGTCGCGGGGGGCCTGGAGCCTATCCCAGGAGG
>JAOTQY010000015.1:13589148-13602288 GCA_026413445.1 Dolichallabes microphthalmus
TACATTTCAACTCTTCATGTTCCTGAATTTAGTGTATCAGTAAAAGATTAAACGGTGCAATGGCTGTCTGGCGTCTACAGTACTGGGCTGACTATGGAACATCCCAGCGTGTTTAAAGCTCCATATACTGAGGACGTAGCATGTTGTTTCGTTCAGTTTGCACCATCCTAGCAAGAGTTATTGCAGAATATTCTGGGCCTCTTTCGAGTGAATCACCCTGTATCTTGATGGTAGGCCATTCGACCATTCCGGCCAACTTTAAGCCCTGTTTGTTACGGATGTGGATGTACAATATCAACACAACAAGACTAGAATACCTACAGTATAATGCACAAGGAGTGTTCAAGTCAAATTCTTGTGAATGAAAGTGTAAAACTTTATATTAGGCCTAGTTTAATCACCAAAGGTATTGTGTTTTTGCAGGACAATGCAGGACCTCATACAGTACTTCTCACTGCTTCATTAAAAGTCATTAAGGAGTTGCTGGGAGGCCAGGGTTTCAAAACAGTACATACAATGTTACTTTAATCAGGCCCTTTTATCCAAAGCAATTTATAAACAAAGCAGAATAAATTCAAGCATACTGACTAGCTACAGTATGGGTTAAGGATCTTATTTAACTGCTGACATGATTCACTCATCACTTACTCACTTTCTTTAACGTTTATTCTGTTCATGGCCTGGATCTTATCCAAGGGGACTCAGGGCACTAGGCGGGGTACACCCTGGATAGGATGCAGATCTATCACAGGGCACAAGCACACACACTACAGGAAATTTGGAGACGTAAATTAGCTTACTCGTCATGTCTTTGGACTGTGAGAGAAAACTGGAGCACCCTGATTAAACCATGGGGAGAACATGCGAACTCCGCACACATAGACTCTAACCAACATGATTTCATGCTCAGATGTGATGGTGGCAAGGGAAAACTTCCTGAAATAATGTGAGGAAGAAAATCTGAAAGTATCCTTCCTTGATAAACAGTGGAACCATAAATCATTACAGTATTAAGTTCATGGGTGCCCAAGGCTCAGTAATACACGTGAAGAGAGAAGACTATCCCATCAAACTTTCCAGATTTCAATCTGATCAAGCAATTGTGAGATCTGATCTTCTGACCAAGTTTGATCCATGAAGGGCCCAACATGTAACTTACAAGAATGAAAGGATCTGCTGTTAAATTCTTGGAGTCACCTCAATGGGAGCTGTTTTCTTATTACAACAAGGGCATACACAATGATCCTCAGGTGGATTTAATGTCATCACCTTTGTCTCAGAAGACACGAGACACAGAAATCTCCATTTTTCCATTTGGTTTTATTATTGTCCAGAAGAAACTGCTGAAATAATAGGTAAATGCCTATGGGTATAACCTGTTATGAGTGGGAAACACTTTCCTGGACTACACTCATAACCTTCAGACCTTATCGAATCCATAATATCACCTTATCTTCATGGCCAGAACTAACTCTGGCTTGAGTCTTAAAATGGAAATACCACAGAAAGATAATAAATAATATCTAGAAACATAAAACCAATCAACACCGACTTAGAACTAAAATTAGTATGGACTCACAAACATCTGGGCTTACTCGGTAGGGAACATAATGTTACATTCATAACCTCTTATCATAATCTGATCGTGTTGAAATGATTTACCATATTGGCTAACAGCACTGAACGGAAAAAAATAAAGCAAAAAAATGCAACAGCATCAAAGAACAAGATCTCTCTGAAAGATAACAATGATGCAGATCAAAACATGGGCTTGGTTACCTGGGACCATCTGGCCTTTTTGTAGTCCCTCCCAGTGAAACAAAGCCCACTGAAACCATGCTAGACATTTAAAATTGTGGAATTACTGCATGTACAGGGTGTCTAGAATTTTTTTTTATATCATTTCGTAGTCTAACAACATGGTCAGTTCTTGCTCAAATGATCTAAAATTTGTGTAATAACTAAGTTGAATGTTTTACTTTTGGATGGGGCATGTCAGTGACGATGTAATGACGATGTGCTGTTGAAATGCCCACCACATTCACCTGACTTAACACCTTGTGATTTTTTTCTATAGGCCTACAGTATATGAAAGGACTGGTCTTTATCCCCCTTCTTCCTACAAGCCTTGAGGAACTCAAGCAGAGAATCATTGAGGCTCTGGAGAATGTTATGCAACATATCCCACAGTGTGTTTGGCAGGAGCTGGACTACTGATTTGATGTGTGTCATGTCACAGGCAGTGAGCATATTAAACATTTGTGAAGCTTTGTGAAATCAGTTATAAAATCTATATCCATTTGAATATATTGTTTGGAATTTTAAAACATACTGTAAATCTTTTATTTTTCAACATGAAGCCTACTAAATTTTCCTTTGCCTAGAACAAATGGTTACTCAGATATTCATATTTCAAATAATGTCTGTAGTAGTGCATACCACTTTAGCAGACATACTTTCTTATAGTGTATAATATTTACATACTGCTATGTAATAAACAGTGCATTCTGTATACATCACTTTAGCTCTTTTTTTTTTATAAGCAAACACACTAGTGCCATTTCCCCTGCAGACAAGAAGGACATTTTCACACATGATGTGGCCTCCACAGAGTCCGGATCTAACCGCACTGAACGCCTCTGAGATGTGCTTGAGAAGACTTTACATTGTGTATAAACATAAATGCCGAACTATTCCATAAGGTTGCCAGAGCAACGCGTCAGGAAAATCAGGCCAGAGTCAAAACTAAAGTCAGTACAGTGAAATATCAGAATGCCCTTTTTTTGGTTTTCTTTTGTACACTCGAGGAGAAAAATATCTAACATCTAAAGTCAATTTCCACCACTGTAATCTATCTGCTGCAATGTATCGTACACAGACAGTGAATACTGTAATTCTGGTTTGTATCATCATTGTTATGATGTTAGCTACCATTTGAGAGATCAGGATTAATGCTGTTACTAGTTGGCCTTCATGTATATGTTTACACAGTACATTTATACACAACTTAGTATAAGGTTTAGAAAATAATGCACAGTGTATGAATAATAAAATTCCAGCATAGGGTGCCTTTAAAAAGTCTATTACTGCATTTCCATATTTATACTGGGTTTTGATTCCATGAAGGTGCATGCCATGGGGAAGACGAAGAAGGAGGAGAAAAACAAGGAGAACAAGAAACGGAAGTTTATTTTCAGTAGTTTAAGTAATCCAACAACAAAAAGACAAAAGAAAGTCTATTCTCCCAAATTAAAAAACATTATGCAATAACCAGATGTGTTCCGTGTAATTTTCACTGCTACAGTACATGTATGTACAGAATGCTCCACCACCGTTAAAAAATCTAGTCTAAATCATTAAACTGATATGGTATAGTGCAGGACGGCTGGACACGGGCCTTACCGTAAAGTGCACCCCATGGAGGTCGTCTCGGCTCTTTTTGGGCCATGAGTGTGGTGGAGTGTGATTCTTCCCTTTCTTCTGCAAGTCTCTGTCCATCCACAGTCTCCAGCAGACACACACTTACTAGGAGAATCACCTGAAACCACATTAAATTACACCTATGTATGACTATGTTATTAAACCTGAAGTCCAAACCAGAAATAGCAAACACCAGAAATGAAACTACATAAGACATACAGTAAGACTTGCAGTGAGTGTTTGAGAGTAGGTGCAATAATCACTACCGGGAAAATGCAGGTCACTGTGGCAAAGCAACGCTTAGCAATGTCGACTTTGATGAGGGAATCATGGATAAAAATGGATAAACTAGACTAGACGTTATTTTCCCTTTAGGAACATGGAACAGCTTGGATTTTAGGTGAAGTGCTTGTGCTGTACAAGTGGTGCTTATCATGAAGTACGATTCATCAGCAACAAAGAAATTGGTCTGGTAGCCTGCCCATGACCTTAAAGTTCTACAAGTACTGTTTACACATGTTTACAAAACTGTCTATTAACATCCATGTTAAAAAAAGACCAAGTTCATCATTATGAACAACTCCCACTTAGTGTATCGTGGATTAGGTACATGGACAGCACACAAGCTCCATATAGCACACAACATTTTGTCAATTCAACAGCAACACTCTGACGAATACATCGCTAATATGTCTCAGCTTCAAGACTGAAAAGGACAGCTTGTCAAGCTCTGTGGCAAATACTAAGGCTTCTTATAAGACATACAGTGCATTGCATAAAATAAATACATAAAATAAATAAGTTATTATATGCTTTGCTTAGTGTAGCGCATACATGTAAGCAGCAGAAAGACATTTCGGCCCACTCTCGAAGTGGACCACTGTTTTTACCCTGGAAACGTTCATACAGTATGTAAGGTTGATGTTGCCAATCCTTGCTGCAGTAGTTATGGACTACGTGTGTGTCAGTAGCCAGAGCAACCTTAATAAACAATAATAACCAATCCAAGATCATTTTTGTTGTGTTATCAGAACCAATAATCACAAACTATTTACACATTTGTTAGATTTTAACAGTGATTTCAAATTGGTGTTTGAAATGTCATCTGGTTTGTGTTTATGGGTCTCTCCCCATGCAAGTAAATAGAAGTCTGGTCTTGTATGACTGAAAATAACTGTCTAGGAGCGTTGCCAAGGCCACCAAGTGGACGGGCTTTACCTCTGCCAAAACACCTTACTAATGTTTACACGAGACTTACGGTCTTGTTCTGCAGTGAACCCAGTCTATTTTACTTTCCTAGTGGGACATTTTTCAAATTATCATGTAAATGCACTTATTATTAGATAGAGAATAATTATATCAACGTTCATGCATCTATGTATTACTCACTCACTGTCTACCATGGTAACCTCTTGTACTTTTTCTACTTGTACTTTTCCTGGTCACTTTGTTCCCTTATTTTCTCTGGTTTTATGCATTCTGGTCTGCAGATGTTTTAAAATCCGCTCATTTTTCTGGATTTGCGTGCATTGGGTAGATGTAAATAATTAAATCGTGAAAAGTGTATGTCCGCATTGATTCTGTACCAGCTGACCCATCACACGCTGCATCTCCATCTGTCTTTATTTGGCCTATATTTTCTGTATATGGACAAGGCTTCCTGTCTCTCTGTTGCTCTTTCCTTGATTGTGGTCACCTGTTGCTAATTTCTTCCTTTAGTATTTTTGTGGATTTATACCCTTTGTGTTTCCCTGTTTAGCTATGGATATTCATTTGTGTCACGAAGCCATGTGTTTCCTGGTCGTATCTTTGCTCCTATCTCCCAGTGTTTAGGTTTTTTCTGGTTTTGTTCCTGGTCTGTTTATCTCTTTGGCTTTGTTTTTGTGAGTGTGTGTTCTAGCCTCTTCCTGGTGTACTGATGATGATTATTAGGACATCAACAGATCTAATAAACAAGTTCTGTGTATGCCCATATGTCCTGCACCTCTCTTCCACATCCTCCCCATGCAGCAAGTAATTACGCAATCAAACTGGTCTGACAAACTATATAATTCCTTCATTTCAAAGGATTAAAATCTGATATCTCAAACATGATTTATAAGCAGGAATGTATTAAGGGCATGGCTAATGCTCGGCCAATTTATCACGTTGATAATGATTTAGACAACTTGTCTTTTTACAATTATAAGTAATATTCCATTCATTTCTTTTCAGTAACGGCTTTATTCTGGTTAGGGTTGCTTGTTTATTTGGTTGGAATAGGACATGCTTTAAGAATTGGATGGCTGCCACTTTGTCCTGCCGTGGCAAGCACGTGAGGAATAATGTAAAGAATAAATATTTTATGCTTTATTCATATACCACCTGTGGGATAAAAAGAAAAAAAGCCAAAGAAGTTTTTCTTATTCACACCAAACCACAGGTAACATGTTGAAAGAACCCCATAATAACCGAAATGTGATGAAATGTCATGATTTACAGAAAATAGAAGCAATATACAAAAGGTATCAAAACATCCAGTCCATCACATCCTGCCGTGTATGTATGTGGCTTAACAGGCAAAGAGTTCAATGTTGTTAACATGGCCTCCAAATTCCCCAGATCCCACAGCGAATCAAGAATCCATGAAATGTTCTTAAAAAACAAGTCCGATTCATGAAGGTCCCACACCACAAACCACAGCACTCTAGGGATCCGTTAAAGGATTGTTCCTGTGCCTATGCCCCATCCACACCTCCGAGGGGCTAGAGCCACCCTAGTGCAACAAGAGGAACCTAAAACCTAGGCGCTTTTAATGCTGATGGTTTTAAAGTTAAGACTAATCGTTGTATGCTTCTGGACCAACACATTCAAAAATCATTGTCTGTCAGCAATAGTTTACAGTAAAATCTTCAATGTTAATAATATAGCTAGTCTTATATAAACACGGTATGGTGCTCATTGAACACTCTGGGTGTTAAATCAACACTGGGAATTCTGCTGTGTAATTACAGTTAAATTAGTGTAATTTATTAGTGTAATTAGTGCAATAACATCACCCAATTAACCAAGACAGCAGCAGGACTTGGAAAAGATGTAATAGCCCTCGGCCAGCTGTCTCATGTCTGGTGTAAAAACAAATCGATACCCAACAATCCTGAAAAATCATATGATCTGTATTGTGTCCTGAGAGACAATCCTATAATGCTATTATGAGACACTTCTAGCACTTCCTGCTATTACAACTTTCATTATCCTGCTGTCATGTGGGTTCCTATAGTATTACTGCTTCTCGAATGGCTTTTCCACTTAAAATGCTTTTGTCTTATGACTGGTTACTAGCCATACTGCTGTGACTACAAAATCACATAACAATTTACCTCTTCTTCACCTGTGCCATATATTCATTCATCCATCCATCCATTGTCACTGTCATGGACAGAGTGGATTTAGATCCTATCCTGGAAACAGTGGGAACAATTCAGCCTGGATGAGATCCCAGTCATTCACACCTTCACACCAGGGGTCAATTTACACCCACACAAACACAATAAGAACATGTGAAACTCCTTACATCCAGCAACCTGAGCTCAGAAACAGTCCTGGAGCTGTAAGGTTGCAACACTACCTGCTACACCATCGTGCCACACGTGCCGTCCAATACTTTTCTGTTGTCCTGCCTAATCGGTACACACTGCCTTGTAAATTTACTCTCATATGTATTTATTATAAGGTGGTACCAAAAAGTATGAAGATTAGCTCTGCTTACAAGAAAGTACTTTATTACTTATTGCTTACTTCTTAATGATTTATTATTATGTGGCAAGGGTGGGAGCGGATGTTCTCCAACGATCGGAAACAAATGCTCTTTGTTCTGACTTGCTGTTCATGATGAAATCGTCGGTTTCATGATGAAGACATGGTAATGAAATAGCACCAGTTGCGCACCAGTTGTCTTTTGGCACACTGACTTATGAAAGTCGTTGCTCCGTGTAACTGTGTGGGCCTTGTGTGTGTTACAAAACTAGTCTTGAAACTTTTTGATACCTCCTTGTATATGCATGTTATATTATACTGTATATGTTATTTCATATACAGTGAAACCTCGGATTGCGAGGAACGCGGTTTGCAAGTGTTCCGCAAGATTTTTAACAAATTTTCACTTGGAAAACGAACAGGTCTTGGTTTACAAGTACCGAGTATCATGTATCACGCATACGCTTCTTGTTTTGATGCCGAGCGTCACGTGATCTCAACTGAGCCAACATTTTTTCTCTTTCTTGCGCTGTGGAATTGTGGGTAATTGTCTCCCCTGCTGGGTCTTAGTGCGCGTCTCTTACTGGTATAATCAACATCCGTGCATGCGTGTAGTGTTTACTATAACACTGTGACCACGTGTGTGTATGTAAAACATTTTTTCTTTTGTGTCTGTATGCGTGTGGGAGGGGAGCTTACTTTAGATTCACACACACATACACAGCGCCTGCGTGCACAAACGGAAACACTTATCTGTCGAGACTTATTTTTACTTTTTTTTAAAGAGGAAAGTGCAGGTTAATTTGTTTTATTTTTACTTAATATTTTGTGTTAATTATTTTTATGTATTTATTTTTTGGGGCTGTGGAATGAATAATTTGAGTTTCCATTATTTCTAATGGGAAAATTCAATTTGGTTTATGAGTGGTTTAAATTTTGTAGATTTAAACAGCTGTTAAGCACTATGAAGAAAATGAAGAGAATATAGGAAATTGTTAAAAGAAAACAAGATCATCACATCAACATTTTACTCTTAAAACCCATACTACTGATCGGTGCAGAGCAATAGGTCTGTTGCTGGATGATCATGTGATCAAATCCCAATCAGTCTTCACTTTCGTTAACCATGGCTAGGAGTGCAAAACATTAAAATGGCACTACTTTCTCCCCTCTTAAAAAAGGCAGCACTAATCAACCATGAGGGCCTTTTTCTACATAGAAAAAAAACTGTGTCCCTGAGTGTGTTTAGCTGATCTGTGACATAAATTAAAAAAAAAATGTTGTGGCTTCATGTGGCTCAGAAAGAACATATTCTAGCCTGAAACCTGTTGTGTGAAAAACTGACAACATTACTACTGAAACATAGATCATATTCCACGTCCCAACTTTTCTAGTTACAGTACAGGCAGCAAATTAAAACACTGCCTCAATATGACAGGTTAGCACACAGCAACTTACAGCAACATAGTTAGTTGTACATACAGTACTTGGTATACAGCAAGATGTTGGAGTTTACTAAAGTCCATCGTTTCTATATTTTTGTCAACAAGTATGATCAGTTCTATCAGCAAGTAGTTGTAGTGAAGCGTGGTGTTGGCAGCATCATTATGCTGTGGGACTACTTCTTTTCAGCTTCAATCTCTGTCCTCACAAAACCTGGAAGCTTTGTTAAACAACTAAAGATAAAGAAAAAAATGCCTTCCAGTATGGCAGTATAATAAAATCTCACAGTAAACCTAAGTCAATAAAGGAATGGCCAAAGACGATCATCGCTTTGGAATGAACCAGTCAAAGCCCAGACCTACATCCTATCAAAAATCTGTGTGATGATGAAAGGATGGCTGTACACAGGTGATCCTTGCACAATTCGACAGATTTAAAGAATTTATTCTTAAGAGTAAAATAAAATCACTCAAGGTAAGAAAGTTGGTTTTTCTCTTTTTTTCCCCCCACGAAAACCATTTTTTATTTGCTTTTTAATTGAATGTTGTTGGTTGCTCTGACATTAGAGGTAAAAGTCAATCTGATGTGATTTATCTTTTGGTTTATTTCACAAAACCTGCAACTTTATCAGGAATGTGTAGACTGTTTATATCCACTGTACTGTATCTTCCTGTTAAAGCTAAATGCTTAGCTCAGGAAATCTCGATATAGCATTGCTAAACAGTGATCACCACAGGAATGACAATTGACCCTGTTACACAATACACCAGTATACACTATTGCATGTGCGATTTTAATTACTTAACCAACACCCAAAACCTCTGTGTGTGTGTGTGTGTGTGTGTGTTGAGTAAATATTTCAGTGTCTGTTTATTAAATGAGCATGAGGCATGTCTGATCAGGATGATGTGATATGCTGGGGACAGGAAGCTCACTGACAACTAAAATGAACTACTAATACTGAACTAATAGGTAAAATAATTACCCCTTGTGTGGGTTTCTGTGTGTAAATACAAACCTTCCAGTAGGTCAGGTGACGCTGGGTAGATGTTGTAATGGTATCCTGCTGATTCCACCACCTCTTGCCATCTGAAACACAACAACAGCAAGATGTTAAAACAAAACACATGCTGATAGTTAATTCTGTGGTATGTATTATGTTTTAACATCTGGATACCATTATAACTTAATATAACACTTACTTATACACTACTCTTGTGATAAATTATATTAATATCAATAAGATTACATAAATAATAGGTAGAAAAATATTGACTTATTATTCATTTACATATATTAGACAATTCATTTTAAAATAATTATTAATTCCCGTAAGGCTGGGGTTCCACTTGATAAGTAACTACAGCTACAAATCCAGCATTGTTCACATGCTTGTCTGCATACTTCTTGCACATCTGGAGGCTTCAAAGCTGTGACCACTAGCCGGCTGGTCAGAACTACCCCGTGCACCTGCAAAACTATATTTTACTGCCTTGTCTAACATGCAGAACATAGTAAAGCGCGAACATGGCAGGAATTGAGTACGGAGTAATAATTTGCATCAAACACATGGAATATATTTCCGCTGGAACTGATGACAAGCATCACAAAATTGTGACCATTCATCCTAGTACTAAACCATGTCTCATGACCATGTGCAAAATGAACACATAATATTTATGAAAGCTGTCTAGTGTTTTCACAGATATAGCAAGTATAACTCCTTTCTGAGCTCTATTTTTTATATCATATAATATATAAGTGGTTGAATGAGTTAGTAAGTAATGGAGCGTGAGAGGGTGGGGATGAGTTAAAGCATTGAATGAAGACATGTAAAATAAATGGAAGGGTTAACACCAAATAAGCAGTTAAATTAAACTCTTTGTGAGAGTGTGGACGTAAGTGAACAAGTGAGTACTTGAATGTAGTGATGGCTGTGGTTAAAAAAGTAAGAAAGAGTGAGTACTTAAAATAGTACATGAATATGAGTGACGGAATGAGTGGTAGTAATTGTGTGAACAAGTGAGTTAGTGACCAAGTGACCAAATAATGAATGCGTGACTAAGTGGGTGAGTGACTGAGGGTGTGCATGAGTGAGTGAGTGAGTGAATGAGTGACTCAGGGTGTGAAGGAGTGAATGATCAAGAAATAGAATGACTGATTCAGTAAGTGAGTGAGTAACTGAATGAGTGACTGACTGACAAAATAGATTGTGTGAATGATTAGGTGAGTGATTGATTTACTAAGAGAGTGTGTGAATGAGTGAGAGGGAAAGAGAGTGGATGATTGACTGAGTGAATGAGTGAGTGAATGAATCATAGAGTGAGTCAGTGAGTGAGTACATAACTGATGGTGAGTGAGTGTGATTAAAGAAGTGAGTGACTAAGTGAATAACTGAGAAAGTGGGTAAATGAATGAATGATTGAGTGACTGAGAGAATAACTGATTAAAGTTAACAAAAGTGTAATGACATACCATTAAACTTGAATATAATTTCTGTCATGGTCATGCCTTGATACATTACAGAATAATCACTGTCTGATTATGTGCCTTAGGTTTCAGTACAATAACTGGAACTCTAGATGACACAGTGTTTGTGTGATCCATTAACACACTTATTCACACAGCAGATGATGAAACAAAAGTTGTATATGAAAATCTAATTTCATAAGCTTTAGATAAGCTTTCACTGTCCTGACTCACAAGGAGCAGTTTCTGAAGCATGGGGCTTTTCTGATTCGGCTGTTGGCTACTCTTTTCCTGTGTAGCCCTAGATGATGTGTTTTTCAATCCTGTTTTCCGATGCCAAATATTAACTTCCCACCAGCTGTGATGATTTCTTTTTCCAGGACTGAATCATCAAGGACCATCTGCCTAAGTGCAGCTTAGGGTTTGCTTTGTTGCCATATTAGTCACATATTTGTGGTATTAGGTGCATCGTGCACATATTTGGATGATTCAGCACACTGTCCACCATTTACTGGCATCAGCATTATAACAAACCATGAAGCCAAAGTGATTCCCATCACTACACAGCAAAGATCTGGGGGAAATCTTCCGATCTTACAAACTCAGATCAAAGCCCATTTGATTTTTACCTGTGGATGCACATGTTATACCATGTTAGGCCAGGTTATACCGGAAAAAATATATAGCACAAAGATCATTTAAAGGATGTGTTAACACGAGTGCGTCTTAAGTGGAAGAGAATACATGGGGATACATGGGGTAAATTACACTGTTTAGGCAAAAAGGTACTTTACAATTGCAATTTTTTTAAATTAAGTATTAAGTGAACCTAATTGTAGCCCTAGTTGTTAGGTAAGTTCGAAAAACAAAGAGTCAGTAAATAGGTCTTGTGAGAACATGTTGGTGAGAACCTCATTCAGCGAGGAGTGAATGAAAAGCAGTGAATGAATGAGTGATGAATTGACTTTCTAACTAAGGCAGCTGGAAAATGAAAGCTGTTTTTTATACATACAGTACATACATAATGTTATATTCAGACATGTGTGTGTGTGTGTATGTGTGTGTGTGTGTGTGTGTGTGTATTTCTGTATTGTGTGATATCCTGACTGATTTAAAGCACGTTGCACTAAACCCATTAGATAACTCAAACAGAGACATAAATAGCAGTGCATATTAGGAGAGATATAAAGTGTGATGTTGTATCAGGCTTTAAATATCTTGTGTTGTTTAGAGCTGTGTAGTTAAAAATACCATGGAGCTACAGAGAGCTGGACAATAATCAAACGTTTCTCTGGTACCACGATGTAATTTGTTTTACTGCTGCTATTTCTGAGCACTTCATATGTTGATAGCTTCGTTGCAGGTGTATGGTTAAGGTCCAACTCTCTTACACGGTGCCAAAAACAAGTAACTACAGCAGAGGCTGATGTCTTCACATGGAGACTAGAGACACAAGTACTGTAGTTGTGATGATCCTGTGTATACGATCTTGCCCTATCCAAAAGCTTCAAAACAAATGGAACAACTGATGGACACTCTGCTCCTGAGAGCTTTTATGGTGTCTGAATGGAAAATGGCATGAGTAACTGGTGGATTTGATCTAATCTGTAATAGCAGTTACAGGTCCAGGTCAAGTATAAGTGAAATCTTACAGTCAGTGATAGAGGAGTCTTTACACTCAACTGGATGAGCTTCCTGAAGTGTGTGTGCACAAGTGCATGTGTGCTTGTTGAAAGATTTTGACTATATTAACAAGTTTGCAAGTGCATTCAGGCCTTGTAAATTCTAAATATTAAACCTTTTTAAAAAAAAATTAACATTGACCCATTTTAACCCATTTGAGAGCAGTAAAAACATCCTAAATTAACTTATTTGTGCCTACAATTAAATGACTTCTTTCAGATTATATAGTAATTCAATAAGTTGAATAAAAAAAATGTAAGGTGATAAAAAAAATTTTTTTACACATTTTTGTACAATGAGTATGTTATGGGACAAATTCGACGTGTATATATTCAAAAGCATTTTATCGAGTAAGTAGTTCTGACCAAGTAATCTGGTCAGATGACACAT
>JAOTQY010000015.1:13662148-13672471 GCA_026413445.1 Dolichallabes microphthalmus
GCCATCTCCACATTATTGCATTCAGTTTTTATTCACAATTTGTTTAGTGTCCCAACTTTTTTGGAATCCGGTTTGTATAAAGAGCACATGACCTACTAGACTAATAAATGCTATGGCCTCCAGACTATAATGATTCTATAAGTCTAGGGAACATTTGTAAAGAATAAAATCATTGTTCATTGCTAATTTAAATAGCCACAGATTAAACCTTTTGTAATCAGCATCAGTTTGTAAAAAGGATTCAGAGCTTATACACTAAACTGATAAAGAAGCAATAAAATATAAAAAAAATGTATTTGCATGCTAAAAAAAACCCTAAAGATTGACCAGTGTTAAATTATTGAAGACCCAGCTGCAACATGTTCCCACAGTCCCTCTCCTCTAATTGGTACTGTGTCTACAATAATAAAGCCTGAGTGGGTGAGGTACTGTTT
The DNA here is from genome assembly GCA_026413445.1 of Dolichallabes microphthalmus. Lineage (NCBI taxonomy): Eukaryota > Metazoa > Chordata > Actinopteri > Siluriformes > Clariidae > Dolichallabes > Dolichallabes microphthalmus. The sequence goes on from JAOTQY010000015.1 coordinate 13,662,583, forward strand.
ATTTTGTATTGGCTGTCCTACATGTCTGCTGATTCAAACAAGATCTCTCCATCAATACTCAACCAAGTCCCGTGCAATAAGACAACTTGTTGATGGACAGCATTTGTTCAGGTGGACCTCACAAGGGAAGTCACATTTTTCTCCATCCCTAAGAGACCTCCCATAGAGAATTGTAAGAAAGAGGGCAGATTTATAATCAGAGATTGGGAGGCAATGAAGTTGCAGTTAATTCATCAGTAATGTCATGTGCAAAACACACTCAACTAGTTTATTTATAATCTACATAGCTCTGTACTGCTCAAATAAACCTGGAGCCAAGCTTGAAGAAGAGATATATTAGGGGTTATTAGAGGTCACACTGATTAAACAAGTACTGGTAATTCTCAGTGGGTCACAAGAGGTTCTCTTACCTAAAATCTACTTAAGACTAAAGGATTAGGATTGGGTCAGAGAAACGATGTGTAAGAACCGAAGGTGGGTCAAGAAGTAAGAGTTCATACATTATACCACATGCATGTGTGAGCTTTTGAAGCAAATAATCATTTAAAAGTCTTTTGAGTATGAAGTTTCATTATAATTTCCTTCAATGGACTCCAAGAGGCCTGAATTTATTCCCATATAACAGGTGCATAATGTCCCTGTACACAAAGGAGAGGCCATGAAGACATGATGTGGAAGATGTCCAAAGTCCAGTGCCTGGACTCTCTACAGATCTTCTGGCTAAATGAGAAAAATCCCCAAAGCCACAGTTCCAAGATATAGTGGATAGCATTTCCAGAAGAGTGGAAGTTATTATTACAGCAAAGTGGGAACTAAATCTGGGATTAAGTGTTCGACAAGCACAATTGGCTGTGATCACTGTGATTGACATGAGTGAAAGCATGCCACTACTCTCACTTTCAGAGCATGGGTAAAAACACAGGACTTGAATTTGTGTGTAAGGGCGTTTTTGAGCGCAAAGGCCTCAGCATACTCCACATCCAGACAAGGTTTGGCTCAAATCAAATAAAAAAGATTTAATTACATAGCAATTAGGCTTCACTAACCATGACACATCCACGCAATGTGACACATGCCAGACCTGTGATTGTGTCCCATTCGGACAAGACAACCAACATGAAACTGCAGCGAGCATGTGAAGGACATCTGCTTTGCCCACAACACTTGTAGACATTCTCTCGAAATTAACCTTAACCAGTATTAGCTTGTGAGTGTTCATTTCACAGCGCAGAAAGAAGTAGCAGTATGGTCACCATGTGGTCTCCCATATGGAATGAGTTCATTTGTTATCTAGCTTTGTAATCTGAGTCAAATACACACAGTCACACATAGACTGACACACACACACTCACCATGTCATCATTTCTAACACAAAATCTGTCGTGATCATATCATCTCTTTATCCACAGTTAAACTCAGCACTTTTGACATGTTTGAAAATTTGATCCAAGTAATAATTCCTTATTCATATATACATACACACATTACATTTAGTTGTTACTTACAGTTTTCCTTCACCCCTAAGGAGGAATCCCTGCTTATCATACACTAAAAAGAAAACAAACAACACAAATCAGTCCAGTATACACACACTTGAAACACACAAAAAAGACCAGATTCAAAAAGCATTATTTCATATTCAGAGTGTCTGAGGGAAAATAAAGCAGGAGAATTATGGGACGTTTTGCTCCAGATGTGCGAGGGAAAGGGTAAAGCATGAATGCTTAGTTGTTTAGTGCATATCAAGACATACATGCATCATCATCATCATCATGCTTTCATAATTCTGCACAACTTCCAACTTAAGGATTAAGAATTCTTACAAATACACAACAATCATCTAATATCACTTTGCCCTGAAAGACAGAAAATTAAGCTATTTGCTTCAGCAAAACAAAAACAAAAAAATTTGTACATACAGAACAAACAAGTGTTAAATGCAATAGCTGTGGACGAACAGCATAAAAACAGAGTTATAGAGTCCTTCAATGAGTAATAAAACTATATAATAATTACTGATGGAGGTAGTCAATGCCTACATGAACTAAGGAAACATTTTCTTTATGTTATTAATGTGGTGCCACACACACACCAAAACAAATGTAACCTGGATGAAATTTTGTAACTGATAATGTTTTTCATAATATTTCTCATGTGTGCGTATTAATTTCTTCACCACTTGCAGTTCAGGTGGTGCACAATATTCTGCACTGTACAGTATGCTTAGTGGCCTCATTTTTCAATCAGGACGAAGATATGATCTGTGTGTTCGACAGTAAACTACTTTCAAACAACTTTGTCACACATAACTAATATTGTGTTGCTAAAATTTTCTTAAATAAAACTTAAACTCAAAAACGCATCTTGGTACTTGGTACCCAAAGTCTATAATTCATGAGTAAAAGTGCTCTTATATAAAGCACTTTTTTTTGTAAATCCTAAATTACTTAGTATATTTGTAATTTGTATATTTGCAAATATTACTTAAATATTTGTAATCCTAAATTACAAAGACTCATTATGCTCATTATGGTCTCTTGTTACTATTATTATTAGTAGTAGCATATGCATGATGAAATTGTTACACAACATTTGTGCTTGGTCCATTAATGTGTTTGGATAAGTGGTGTTCTAGCAGCGCTGATATTTTGTATAACAGCATTAACACGTCATGATTTGTATCATTCTGCTGGCCTGTGTTTGCTTTTGCAACAGATTGTTGGGTGTGACTTGGAGAAACATTTTGGCTGATTGAGTCATACTGTTCCTGGCATGTCAGTTACTCAATATTAATTTCTTGTTAGTAGGACTGTTATATAAAAGCCATAATCACACTCATGATTGATCAGGAACAATACTCAACAAACACATTACAATTTTTTTTTAACACCAATTTATCATATGACAAAGTCTGACCCTAATGACTCCCCATGATTACCCGGTTGTATGTGATAATGACACATTTAACGCGGATAATAAGAGGACTGTGGGAACATCAATATTTACTTACATACTGTACATACACATATACAGTGCTGCTGGAAAGTTTTGTTTGCAAATTTTTTTAGGTCTCACACTCATCTTAAAAAATTTTTTTTCCTTTCACCATTTTACACACAATATTACACAATGACAGAAAAAACAGGTGTTCTTTTTATTTTCAGATTTTTATTTATTTAATTTTTTATGAAAAAATAAATACTAAAATATCTGTCTTTTTACTGTACATGAGTATTCAGATCCTTTGTTATGACACTTGTATTTGAGAACGGGGGCATTCTACTCCTTTCAGTGGTCCTCCACATACTAAAACTTGACTGAGTTCCCTTGTGGAGATGGGAGAGACTTACAAAATGACAACCATCGCTGCAGCACTCCACCAACAGGCCTATATTGTAGAGTGACAGAAGATATTCCTCACTATAAGTCACCGCCAGCTGCGAGATTTCAAAAAAAAGCACCTGAAGGACTCTCGGACCATGAGAAACAAAATCCCCTGGTCTGATGACACAAAGATTGGGTCAACCACAATCATGGTGGTAGCAGCATAATGCTGTGGGGAAGTTTTTCTGTGACTGGAATTGGGAGATTAATCCGTATATAAAATTGTATATAAAATGGATGTGGAAAAATAAAGAGCTATCCTGAGAGGGGCCCATCTTTGGAGAGACCTGAAAATGGCTGTGTACCAACACTGCCTATCGAACCTGGCCGAGTTTAACTGATTCTGCCAAGAAGAATGGAAGAAACTTCCAAAAGAATGGTGTACCAAGCGTGTAGCATCATTCACAAGTAGACTTGAGGCTGTCATTGATGCCAAAGCTGCTTTGACCAAGTACTAAGTGATGGGTCTGAATACTTATCTAAATGGGATATTTCAATATTTATTTATTTATATATTTATGAACAATAAACTTAAAACACCTATTTTTACATTATTGTCTTCGTGAGGTATTGTGTGACAAATGATGAGGAAAAAAAGGATTTGAATGCATTTTAAGATTATTGTGAAACGTGGAAATTTTGAGAGGTTCAGGAAACTCTCTTGGCACATGCATTTTGGTATTAACTCAGCTAAGTTACAGTAAGATGAAAAAAATGATCAGCAACAAGAAAGGAATATAACACTTATAAGTCAGTTTGCACAGAAAAAAAGACAAAAGCAAGAAGAGAAAAAAAAAACTAACAGTGAGACAAATTAGATGTTTATGAGGAGCAAACTGCTACGTATACTGTATATATAAAAACAGTAACAGTAACAGTGCAGTAACAATTTTCTCTATAAAGCACAAATCACCATATATAATAATAGCAATAAAGACTGTTCTATGAGGACAATTCATACTTCAAGTCCTTTTTAAAACAATAAGACTTCTTATCCCGGAAGTACATCCAAAACCATCCACCATCTGTGGTGTCAGGAGGAAGAAGAATAGAAATCACACTTCCTGTTTTCTGGTGCATAGAAAGTACAGGACATACAGTACAAACATTACAGTATGTTACACTGTTTGACAGAAAGGAAAAGAGAAAACGAGGCAGGGACATGGGTGCTGCTGGGAGGCTTGAGCCATTTAGCATTTGTGCTTTGTGGATTAGCATCCTGGCCAAGAGCTAAGAAAAGCAGCAGGTTTGGTCTTTGGTTAAAAGCAGCTTAATCTGTGCAGTGCGCATCATTCACTGTTACAAAGGCCACCGTGCTTCTGTCAGTGATCTATTGAAGGAGGAAGAGTTATACAAAATCAGTAGCTACTGTATGCCATCATGTTCTCTCTGTCTACAAGAGAAACAAAGCTCGCCCAAAACATGGCAGTAAAAGTAATTGAATTGAAACGTTCACTGCTAAACCCGTGCACCATGTAAGAGTTGAAAGATCCACTCATCGTGAATGCAGCCAAGACCTTACACACAAACAGTGCCTAAACTGACATATCATTAAAAAGGGGAGGGAGGGAAATTTTTTTCTTTAAACCATTTTTAGATTTGGGGATTTAAAGAGAAATGTAGCTCACATCAGACACCAAACACGTCACTAAACAATTACATGTTTTTTAAGCATAAAAGATGATTTTGTTCACTTAAAAAAAAAGAATATTAATAAATCTCTTGAGTAGAGTCATAACTGGGACAGAAGCACGGTAAGCAGCTTTGTAACTGGGAGAGCAGGGCTTGTGTTTCTGGCAGGTTTAATGTGTCAAAGTGTTGGGGGTTAGCTTTTATCTTGGCTAGCAATTAACATCTGTTCAGTAAACATGTATTCAAATGTGAAAAATAAATAAATAAATAAATAAAAACACATTAATAAAATATGATGAGCGGGTCCAAAAGTCATAATTCATAATAAATGTTTAATCTGAGCTTCGTCAAAGGAATGCAATTACATAATTTTCCACAATTCCCAAAACGATGGGTTTGTATGTCAGGTCATGTCAGATAACAGATAACACTGTGTAACTAGAGTGTATATCTTGCTGTTTCCAATATGGGTGTTAATCGTTTAATATTATTGTGCTGACAAAAATCTTAGGGCAACTAATTTTAAGTACTTTTGCTGGTAGAAATGTTTACTTTATGACTGTATTGTTAAGTTAGTACAAAAAACCTTCATATTTCCAAACAACCTCCTCCTTCAAAAGAAATGGGGGGGGGGGGACTTTCTTTAATTTCTTACCATTTAGTGCTCTTATGTAGATTATGTATAAACTTTTAATGTTTTGTTTGTTTTTTAAAGCCATCAACGTAAAAATAAAGTTTAACATTTACATTCTGACCCCGAAGTTGGGGTCAGAGTTTTGGACCCTGATGTATATTTAGGCCTCAGTATATTTAAATGAATGATAAAATGTTTACCAGCCTGGTTTGATCATCATGAGAACTTATACTTCCACACAGTCTTGCTTTACTGAATATGTTTAAGATGCATTTAACAGAACATTAGCTGATTCGATCGCTAGGAAGAAATTTGGATTAATATTGAAACGTAGACAGCTGCTTCATGTTCACATTCGCTTACATCAACCTTGCTATAGAATTAAGTACAACTACTTCAGGTAAACAGTCTCAGTATTTGATAAACTCTTTTAGTTTTGTTGGATTGGATTGAATTCCGTATCTTTTTTTTAACCATGGAGACGTCCAATACCACAATTTCATTTCACTCAGGAGGAGCTAGTCTAGACAAGTACAAAAAAAATGTATAACCTCAGTTGACAATAAAACAAAGTTTTATAAATTTTACATGTGGTACGAATGCAGCCGAAATGAAAGGGGAAATCTCAACATCTCAGTATTCATATGGTTTAAGCTCATACTCTGATCATTACCATGACGTAATGGTTATAGTACATAAACATGCCATCTAGATGGAAGTCATACTGATTCCACACTGCAACTTTTAGAGATGTCAAACCAGGCTAGTTAATTGTTAGCCAAAACACAATGTCTAACCCCCGTACCACCGAGATTGTGTTTACCCTAAAGATCTCGAGGAAATCAGTTTACCTATCCCTGCCGCTATTACCCGTCCCACGGAGGATGAGCTGCCCGGGTCCACCTCTGAAACACATAAATGCATGTTAAGTGTAATCCCAGCAGCAGATGTGCGCTGAGACCTGGGCTTTGTGCAGGAACAAGTGATGTTAGTGTCGACACACTGCTACCACCATTCCTAGGTGCAAGAGGCCGCAGATCCCGTTCTTCATCCTACAGTACGCCATTGGCTGAAATGATTCACTGCAGATACTTACAGAATCTAGAAAAGTGTATCTAACCTTGTTAGACATTAAGGATATTATTTTTATCATACAAATTGTTGGGAAGCCAGTAATCCTGAAACCCGTATTTGACAGAAAAAAATGTATTGCTTAAAAAAAAAAAAAAAGTAGAAGTAAAGAAGCCTACCAGCAAAAAAATTAAATAAAATCAAGGCTGAAAAGAAAACAGTCCTTCAGACTCATTCCAAAACATGTGACTTAACCCAATTAATTCACTGAAAAACTATATTGGTATCTCATTAGAACACATTTTACTTTCTAACAAACACTAAATCTTAATCAAAATAAAATATTTTCATGGCAAGACAACTGTCTACATTGGACCAATGGAAGGCGGTGTGTTTGCTTTTCATAGCGCCGGCCGTTTTCATGATTTAATGAGCTCATGCGTGCCGAATATCCCTTGCATACTTTCATAACAGCTCTCTAAGATTGCTGGATAAGATTGCTTTCCACGGTGTGCTTTAGTAACAACTTCTCAACAGACTAAGAAAAATCCTCACCTCTCAGTAACCTATGGTGACTATAACACTGTCAAGACTTTACAATGATTATGACAAAGCAACCAGGAATACACGCAGACACTGAGGCTCTGGCTAATCTTTTAATGAAAAAATGCAAACTCCCCAAGTCAGGCCAAAAACATGCTGAACAAAAATCAAAGAGCCAAATGAAAGCGTGATTCAGTGAAGGGGGTGATGTCTCGACCTCATGAGAGAGTCCAGAGATTCTCCGTAACAATGCTTTAGGTCTGGATTCAGGGGCCTGGCTTTTGGAAGGCCGCTGGTAGAAAGCTGCTTTTCAGACAGCTGAGTATAAGAGACATGGCTTAAGAAGCCTGAGACCAGACCTGACTCTTAGTGTCAGTACTGCCTGGCTTTCAGCAATCAGGTGTCAGAGAGGCCCAGCTCCGAGAGGCCCCGCGTTCTTTCAAAGGCCCGGCTTATTGGGTCTGACGTTTTGTGACCTCAAACGGAAGAGCGAGCTTTCTTTCCTGATTTAGAAGACTGGCTATCTGTTATTTTAACGTTATTCGGATGGTGATCATTGTTTAAAATTGTGGCATCCAAATCCCTGATGTCGCTAGGTATTTGGTTCCAGAATAAATCTTTTGACAGAGGACCATCACAAGCCTTTTGTTGATGGTAGAGGGTGTTTTAGAGACGGTATTTAAGGCCTCACCAAAATCTTGGCTTTCAAAGAGGTTTGACCTTTTATGGCTTTAAATCCAGGCAATATTTTCGGTTAATGGCATGCCTGGATCTCTTATGATGGACAGGTACAAAATGCCATACATTTGCATTCATTTCCTTTGGCACATGCCAATATACAGAGCGACTCAAGGGACCAACAGTGAAAACTTTGCGTCTGGGGTTTGAACCTGGAACTTCCAAACAGTAGGAGGATGCCTCAACAACTGACCTACCCCTGCCCTATCCACATGTATCTAATTTATACAACTAAGCAGGATCTTGCGAAAGAGCCCAACAGTGACGGTTTAGTCTCTATATCTGACAACTGAAATTGGGATAAGGGACAAGCAAGATTCTGCTGAGGATCACATTTAGATATCACTCTTTTATGCTTGATAAAACATCCTAAAGACAGTGAACCAGGTTTAAAATCATGTTGCAGTGTCATGTTTATAAAAGGCTACAAATCTGACCAAAACCAATTCAAGTTGGTTCAAGTAATTTGCAGAAGACTGAGTATGAGATTCCTATGAAGTTTGAACTGAAAAAGCAAATACTGTACAGTGAAGTTATGAGAACGACGCTATCGCACTGTGAATTCCTCATCCTGCTATGGTCTTAGCATGGCCGGTTTTCCCTCCATCTCCGAAATAACTTCAAGATCAGGACAGATGTTAACATGCAACAATCTGTGAGCATTTTGTGCTTCATTTCTATATTGATGGGAAGCTGGCAGCAGTTTCAATGCCTAGAGGCTGTGAATGCCACAACACAATGCCAACAAACATTACGGATCTAATTGCAGGCCAACGCTGATCGATGAGCCTCAGTTACAGGAATCACTTCCAGCTTTACTGAAAGCACCTTTTAGAAGGGTTTGTTTTTAAATAGAGCAGAAGAAATTGACTGATCGAGTTTTGCAACAGATCTCAAACAAGGCAAATTAAATGATTCTTCAAGCCCTACATTGGAATCAAAGATTCAACATCCGTGGCCAGTTCCATCAGGTAAACGTACATTTGATTCCATGGCACTTTTGAGTTAGTAAAAGAAATTGCACATAGCGAGATTTGATACGTCTCTTAGGACAGCTTAAAACCTAATGCAGAAATACCCTCAGCTCCCCAGTACTCATCCTGCAGTTTCGCACATTACATTATTATTGTATTAAGAAGATGAGGCGAAATCGATTCAGTTGCGAATCACAATTCTTTTGTGTGCTGATTTATGTATCGCCACATACACTTCAAAATTGACTTTTAAATGATTTATATCAATATTTATTTCTACAATAAAGATGTACCTGCTGGTTCTAACACAACAGAATTGTGTCAGAGTCAGCCGGTGAACCAAACTGTTTTTCAGCTTGCTCGGCCATGACCAACGAGCCTTGGACATAACCAAATCTGTGCTGAGCTTCTGAGTGGTGCAACAAAAACACATTTTTATGACATTACATTATCAAAAGTTGCATGCAATAAAAAGCTTCCGATCGGCCTTTTTCCTCCAAGCACTTTTTGAGTCTCAAGACCCATTTTAATCGAATTGGCACATAGGTATTGTGATAATATTATATCGGGTGGTGACTGTTGATTCCCATCCTTAGCGTTAAGACGTCTGCTTCATGTGCTTTTACCTCTCCTCAGTATTATCAATTGCACCAACATTCAGGAAATGTCCAGCTTTACTAAAATTACCTTCTTGAAGTGTTAGCTTTTAAATGGAGCAGAGAAAATTTCTTTCAGTAGACTAACTGAGGTACACCAACCAGTGATAACACTTTTTATCTCACAAGGGTCACAGATGTCTGAGGCTGATTTCTGCACAAAGACTAGTGTGGCCTTATCCCACAAAAGGGCAACTGTAGTACAAACTGCTGAAAAAGTTTATGCTGGCAATGATAGGGATGGTAAAAAACTATAT
>JAOTQY010000015.1:13730499-13741143 GCA_026413445.1 Dolichallabes microphthalmus
TGCCAAGTTGTTGTGCGGACTGGATATTCCGCTGTGGCGACCCCTTGCCGGGAGCAGCCGAAAGATCAACAACAAATCCTTTTAATGTGTACGGTGTACACATGACATAAAGTCATTTAGGTCTCCAAGAGACTAAACCACAACTTTTCATTATAAAAGATTTTACTGACAGATATTAATGGTGGCTCAGTGGTAGGTGTTTCGCCTGCCATCTGAAAGGCCCGGGTTCGATTCCCAGCCACTGTGATGCAGTGCCGGTCCCAAGCCTGGATAAAATGGGAGGGTTGTGTCAGGACGGGCATCCGGCGTAAGCTTGCATGTGCTCACTGTGGCGACCCTTTGCCAGGAGCACCCGAAAGACCAAGAACAACTGATAGATACTAATGTAAAAAGTAGAATCTTTAAAATATTTAGAAGAAGTTCAGAGTTTCGTATCTGGTTTGTCCTCTTTTTGCTTAAATGCTGAAGTGTATGCATTGGTTGGCATGGAAGTTTGTGTAAAACACGATGAATCATTTTAGGTCAAGTCCAACAGAGTGTCTGAACACTTGTTTTAATACGTAGAAGAGACTAGGCATGAGGAGAATCTGAGGTTCTGTGTAAAGCAGTTAACATGCGCTTAATATCACTATTTTAAAGCGTGACCTAGAAACAGTGCAGAATCTTGAATATGTCCCTCAATTGTAAATTTTATTTATTTTATATAGATATAATTGACAATTTAAAAACGTATTCAAGAAAATAGTTTCTGTTAATTTCCTATAAAAAAAATCAACACGCTTTCAAACCTTTGACAACTATAGTTATCTCTGATCACTGAGGTATGTGTGTGTGTGTGTACCTGCAGTGCACCACCACGGGTCCAGCGTCTGGTGGGTTACAAGCTTTGACTCTGCGCATGAAGGCCAGGATGGGAGTGGGATACTCAGGCACGCCATGATCCGGCCAGACCATGAACTGGAACTGCCTCACCTCTCTCTTTTCACTGGAGCCACTCTGTTTTTTGTTTTTTTCACATACACAAACACACACTTTGTATTGAGTCTTGATGACCACAACTGATGTACAATTTCACTCACTAAGTTGTTCAGGAGTGTAGCGTTTACCTTGTACATAGTGAAGGTTCTGACGCTGTATGTGGCAAGCTCTACCGTGTCCAGCAGCGTGACCTGAATCATGCCATATGTCTCTGTCCCCCGGCTTGGCCAGTACTGATCACACTTCACCTGTGGCGGAAAAATGCACACGCACATACACACACATAGACATGATCAGCCGCAGGTAGAGGACAGAAATAAAGCTTTATCTTTGCAGGAGGGTGGGCATGCATGTGTGTGTGTATGCAAGTCCATGTGTTTTAACTCACTCTTGACTTTTCTTCCAGTCGTGTCATCATGATGATAGTGCTGCTCCTCTGCTCCCAGAGCATCCTCCAGAAATCACTGACAGTCTCTGGCAGTGGGCCCTGTGTAGCAATGTAGGCATTCTGCTTCCTGTATCCATCAATGTAGTTTGCATTTATGTAGTCGCTCCCTGGTATAGCTGCATTCAACACACACACACGAACACATGTGAGTTGATTATTATTGCTATAACATACATTACTGGGCAAAAGTCTTGAGCCACCCCTAATGTCTTCATATTTTGTTTCCAAAGCATTTTTTTTTTGGTTTGTTTGTGTAAGGTAGTCTTGAGGAATAGTTCTCCAGGCTTCCTGAAGGTAACCCTGTACCTGACCAGTTTTAGAGGAATGTTTTTTGCTTGTTAAACCACACAGTGACCTATGTATTATTCAACCATAAAAATCATCTAACTTAAGGCATAAACCAGTGAGAAACAGATGCAGATGATGATAGACAATCAGGCTGGGGATTAGTACACTGGTGATGCCGAATGCTGTGTGCTTGGAGCAGACGAGAGGGGAAATGAGGCTGCCGCTGAAGTTGTTACATTAGCAATACATTTATTTTTAAATTGTATCTTTAGGCACGTTGCAGGCTGTCACAGTAAAACATTTGTTTCTATTTCTACATAATTTATTTTAATATGACAAAATGAAAGGTGGCTCAAGACGTTTGCACAAGAGGGTATCTCATTGATACTTTATTCAAAACTATTACACTGTTCCTCTGTTATATAATGTTTAGATTTGGCATATATACTATAAACAAGTAATGATGTTCATTCATTTAGTCATTTTTTTAGTAACTGCTCTGTCAGGGCTGCGCTAGGTCTGGATCCTAGCCCAGGAATGGGCACTAAAGTATGATGTGCTGTTCTTTAATAGAATTTGCTGTCATGTAGTATAAGAGGAATTTAGGGGTATAATCAACTTGGTAACGGCACTGTTAGTCTACTCCATCATGGATTATATTTCTTATAAAACCAACTGATTTATTTCCTCCTTATTGAATAATTCATTTAGTAGAATACATTATTCAATATGCTTTAATCTATTAAACTATGAACATTTCTAAACAATAAACTATAACATGCACAAATATGCAACGTCAAAACACTCCCTAATAAGCTAAGTAACAGCTGGTTATCTAGCTCACATTATATCCTATAGGTTTGAGTTTTTGAGTTGCAGACTTGTTTCTCATTGAGATACAGTACAAGCGGTGATGATTTTTTACTCACTTAGTCAATCATTTAAAATCCTTCAACATGCATTCACATACACACCTCACTCACTGACTGATTCACTAGTTCACTCTTTAAATCATTCAATTAGAGTTTATATACCTAACACATTCTGTTACAGATCACACTCTCTATCACTCAATTCCCTGTTCATTACTCACTCGCTCATTCACACACACACACACACACACACACACACACACACACACGCAGGAGATAAAAAATTCCCTCAAGTTACAAACCATCGATGGGTGACAAGACTACTCTGGAATGATCGTAGGCGATGACATTAGCGTATCGGTTTTTTGGCTTGTTCACTTCGAGGTTGGAGTGTTCCCAGGTGAACTGCTGCCCGGGATCAATTGACTGGGAACAGAAGGATGAAATATGATCAAGTCAGACCTTTAGTTATAGCTTTATTGAAAGACTACACTTGGCATTTAAAAACCTTCATTTGAAAGAGTTAGCAAATGTGAAATGTTAGCAAAAGACTTATGTGGCATCACAAGGTAATATGATTAACAGTTATAATAATAATATTAATAATAACAATCGGTACAGCCTCTTTTATTATAAAATGCAGCTCATAATTCTTTGTAGGTATACCAGTAAGAGAAAAAAACCCAGACAATAATAATGTTAATGTACACAATGTTATAAAGGTATGATAAGAATTCATCTATAATAGTTAAAAAGGAGTAAAAAGAAAGCAGGAACGGATAAAGATAACACATTATGAGTGAAGAAATAAGTTAAGTGCTGGTAATAAATGGAGTAATAATAATAATAATAATAATAATACTCCATAATAATATGATAAATATCAAGGTGTAATGTTTCAGATTAGTAAAAACTAAAGGTTGCTTCATTTTCAGGCAGAACCTAATCCTTGAACTTAATTTAGACCAAAAAATCAATCAATCACAGAACAGGAAGTATAGCAAACACTGTATACAAACTGTACATAAATTCAGGTGAATTTCCTTTTAAATTTCCTTTTAGCACTTTTAATAATGTGTATTGTTGTAAAGCAGCTTCATGGAAATGAAATGATGGATATAAATTAGAAGAATGTAAAGGGAAAAAAGTAGAAAATCTAACGATCAGTTTGTCCCTGATGAGCAAGCCGGGGTGACGGCGGAAAGGAAAAACTCTCTTAGACGACAATAAGAAGAAACCTGGAGAGAAAACCAGAACCAACAGGGAAACCATCCTTATTTGGGTGATATCTGATAATGTGACCATAGATCAGTCCCTGTTATATCTCTGTGTTATAAGGTTGAAAGTTCAATATAATATAAAATGGTGTTTAAGTTAATATAGAGTCCACTTTCACTGATGGAGACTCGGGGACAAAACAGTTTGTGGCAATTTCAGTTCTAAAACTACTGAGCAACTGCGGTCACAAGCCATCACAAAAAAACTTCTAGACAAATCTAACTAAACTCAGCAAAATGTACTGAATACTTACAACATGCAATGCCTGAATTCTAACACTTCAAATTAAATCTACTTCATAACTACTATGTAAATATACTAAAGTAGAAGGTCAACCATGCAAAGTTCACCCGTACCAATAGGGAAATAAAAAGTAAGCATAATGCATAGGGTTCCAACCGAAAAGTACTTCTACAGTAAAAATACTATATCTCCTTATACTAACTATACATTTACAGTAAAGTCTAATGCTGAGCAAAGGACAAAAATGATAAGAACTACAAAAAAAAAGGAGAGGGAAAGAAAAAGGATCAGCAAAAATGTCAGCAATAAAAATGTTATAGTTTTTTTTCATTGTCATATTTCCAAATGATTCATCTTAAAATTCAATATTTACACATGTTCCTTTAATAGGTTGTACAGGACTGATTCAGACACGTCACATCCATAAGGTGAAAATGTAACAGCCATAGCCGCAGGTTAACCCAAAAATTCCAAAATTTTTAAAGTGTAAAATTTTCTGCTGTTGTCCTTAAAATTCGAGTTCTCCATTTAATGTCACATCCATAGTGTGAGATTTAATGTTCATTTTCTTTCTATGTGGAGCATGCGCAGTAGGGTTGTGTGAAAAGAAATAAGCTGTATGTTCGCTAAAGTGTGGAAGCTCTGACTAATAAAGGTTTCAATGAACCCTGTGTATGCTACATTATTCTAAAGGAACCCATTCACAAGAGACTGGAGTTAAAGAGACATGGCCCCTCTTACAATAACCGGACAAAATGCTAGATACTTTCAGAATGTAAATGATGGATTTTGAGGATTTGTTTGTTTTAAGGTGAAGAGATTATGTTAAATCTAATTAAATTTGTGTATGTTTTTTGCTTTTTTGCTAGGCTTGTCCTTGTAATATGTCTCCAAAGTCACATCCATGACACTGGAACTGCCTAGTAACAACACATTCTTGAGACTGTATAGTGAATGTGCCACACAAATGGATTTAAAAATGTGTCATCTTTGATGTGGAATATTTTCTGTAGGGAGAAGTATATTTAGCATTTTGGAAGGAGTCTGCAGCGTCAGCTCTTTAGAACAGTCAGAGCTAAAGCTGTAAGTTTTCTGATTCTGGAGTCTTCAGGACAGACGGCTTAGCAGTTTCTCAATAGCAGGGCAAGCTACATTGTTTTTGCCGTGAGAGTCTTTGTAGCTGCTATAGCAAACATGATAACATGAACTAACCTCTTTTTTGTAATCATAATTATACACATTAGCAAATGGTTGTGGTATCAGAGAAATAAAACAGAAGAACATAATCTATTTCTGGGTAGTGACAGAAACTTTGCTTTGCTTCAGGCTGCAGCACACCATCCTGTTGTTGCCTCTTTTCTGAGGATGCTCCTTTGTGTTTTATTTTGTTACGCAACACAGGGAGAAAAACACTTTTTGAGGAGTGTTGGAGGTACAGTAATGAGGTGACAAGAGAAGAGATAGTGAAGTTCTGCACCAGCAAGTCAGTGGGGTTCTTTATTTGAATTTTTTAAACTTCTGCATCTGAGGAGCTCATTAACACCATACTGGCTGTGCTTGGACCCCACACACACATTATATTTCATCTACTTCAGTCTCCAAAGCATTACTGTTGCATCCAGCTCTGGACTTGCGAACTCGGAACAGTTTCTGTCCTTAGGCTATTAGACTTCCCATGCCTGAATACACCCATAGGCCTGTGGGAAATCGCTGACCTATAATCTCCCTCAAAGTACAGAAATTTATACAAGACAGTCATGAATACACATGGAAGTCTACCTCATTACAGTTCTGTACACATTGCACTCATACTTTTTCTCAACACTGACATTGCTGTTTACAGCTGCACTTCACTGACACTTAATACACTTTCATCGATTGACCTAACTGGTTTTGCCCCAGTGAAATAATTTCGTGTGATTTTTACTTACAATAAACATGGCATATAAATGTTAATGCATGCAACACGCACCCTGACGTCACACATACATCTCGCTGACGTCAGCCTCAGAGAGGTTCCTATTTATAACGTCTGACAAGCATCGGCAGCACGCACACATCCTGCCAATGTCGAACCGATATATATATAATGTTACTTTGGCAAGATATAGCACTGAGAGCATTTGCTAATTGCCAATATGTTGCCGAGATGTCCGTATTTAATCCAAAATGCCCTCCAGACGATGTCTGGACAATAAATCAACCTAATACTATCCAATGTGAAAAACAAAACCGACATCCAAAAATAGCTTGCTAATTTATTTTTCCCTTTCACTGGTCACTCCATAATGTTCTCGCAGATCATCCTTTACGCTGATCAGTCCCTTTTCCCCTCGTGGTACTTATAGGGGCATAAGATAAGATAAGACAGGATAAGATCTAGCTAAGGTCCAGACATCCAAACAATAAAGTCCTTAATCTGAATAAAGGAAACAGTTAAAATGATAAATGTGATAGTCGTGAAGTGACTTCGGAGTTGTTTCTTAATGTGCTCATTGGTTTTTTCTCCCTTTTGCAGGCTGTCAGGAAGAGAATCCAGACTGTGTGCTGTCTCGGCCAGACTGTGAAGTTAACTGTTCTTCTGTTTACTCTTACTGCTTTCTCTGTTCCTTCTCGTGCTAGAGCTCTTTTTGGTATTTGCAGGCAGCGGTGGCTTAAGTGGTTGACGCTCTGGGTTGCTGATCTGAGAGTCAGGGGTTTGAGTCATGCCAATGACAGGGGGTTGCCACAAGGCAAGGCCCTTGACCTGATTCCCATTATGAGCATGGGAGGGGAAGCGGCACCCATGGTCGTCATGGAGTGGATTGTGGGGAAAAAAGTGTCAGTATTTTTTTCACATTGGATAGTATTAGCTTTGATTCATCCTTCAAACATCGTCTGGTGGGGATTTTTGATTAAATGCTGACATCTTGGCCATATAATTCCAATTAGCGAATGCTCTCAGTGCTACATCTTGCCAATGTAATTTTATATATCGGGTCTACAACGGGCAGACGCATGTGTGGTGTTAGCGAAGGCTTGGAATATGGGACGTTTTCCCAGTTGCTGCAAGGAATAAAAGATGTTCTGAGAAAAAGAGGGTGCAAGCAATTATCCAGAATATTGGCCAGCCTACATGCGTGTGGTGGTTATTGAGTTTCGCTATGAGCCTAAATTAGCGTTGAAAAAACTTGCTCATGCTTTCTCAGTAACAGATTTGTCATTTGGCAGATGCTCCTGCTACGATCTGCAAAAAACAAAAATAGCTGACACACACAGTGATACAAAGCATCTATGGCAATTCATAATCTGAAATATTCAAGATTATTTCTTATTTGTACTAGAGTGACTAGCTCGTACCTAAACAATAAGAACCAAATAAATGTGTATTGTAAATCCTAAATGGCAATAAATGTGAAGAAATACTATAGATATTTTCTGAAAAGAAAATGAGCCAGTGAGTTATTTAAAGTGGAAGGAAAGGACGTAGCAAGATCTAGCTGTGAACTTGCACATATCATAAAGTGCACATATCACATGCTTGTTGCCCTGAGGCTGGAAACCTGAGTTGGTTGATGTGCTTTAGAGACACGCTGGAGCACTGTGTAAAAGTAAAGCAAGTCTCTCACATCAATCATTGCGACACTAGCTAATCATGGGCGTCTGTGAGCTCATGCAAGCAGAAGGGATCGGATAGCGCTGCCCTCAGTGTGTGTTATTCTGCTCCCTAATGAAGCGTGAGCAACAGTTCGAAAAGATGCGGTCGGCGGCTTCACGTGCGTCAGTACGAGCATGTGCTAGCCTACGCTCTCCATGGTTGGTAGCTGTTCCTGATGTGGGAGTGCCCTAACACGACGGGTGGGAATTGGACATGAATAAATTAGGGAGAGTAAAGCTGTGGATAAAAATTTAGAGCCTTTGGTCGTCTTTCTGGTTTTATGCATGAAGCTGTACAAGATTGATTTATAATCAGAAAGGCTTATAGGTTCTTCATCTTAGCCTCCCTCTTAGGAGACCAAGAACTGGTCTGACAAACAATTGCCCTTGATCGTTCTCTAATCGTTATACGTATGTATTTTTCAGAAGTGCAGGCTCTGACAAGTGTTAATTTACCATGCTTTATTGTTTGAAAAGCACATCAGCTATCAGTTTTCTTTACAGTATTTCATTACTATGATAAATCCACTTACTCAAATTAATTCAACATTATTTGAAGAATATGTTTACCAATAGATTTTGCCATATAAAAGTATGGTTTATAAAGTAAGTTTACAATTCCTGTGGTCTTAAAAAAAAACCTTGTCTTACACCCGTAGACCTGTATAGAATATGTAGAAAGACCATAAAGTTTAATTAAAATCCAAGCTTAAGAGTGTTACAGGAAACATGACTGATTATACATTGCACACACATACATAAAATTAAAAACAATATTAAAGACGGCTAAATCTGGATTACTTTTGTTTGTATTCATTCTGAAAAAACTAATTAGGGAAATGATTACACCACAGCTTCAGTAATGGGATGTTGATTGGATCCTGCGAAACAGCACTTCAATTACGAAAAAAAAAAAAAAAAAGAAAACCACTAACACCACATGCTTTGTTCGTGGATATAAGGGGTCTTTGGACTTCAGTTGATGCATTACCTCCATTTTCTAGTCCATTGTGTTTCTGACTTTGGCTAATGACTTTACCGATACACCCGCTGATACACCATCTACTGTTAATGCTTACACAATCACATCCAGTACCATAAAAACCCCATCATCCCATCAGCAACATCTCTTTAAACATTACAGGTTTTCCTTTACACTCATCTCATCTGAGCCACCTCCACATTTTAGCGCTCACTTTCTCCACACTGTCCTGAAAAATAACACCAGTGTTTGAGAGAGGAGGAGCTGCATATCTTATTTAACAGCCCGTTAGATACAGCTTCCTGCATCTCACATTGACAAATCACACCCATTATTGCTAATGGATTTGTCTTTCTGCATCTCTATTTCTCCTCCATCCCTTATTCTTTCATTTTTCCACTCTCTCCATTGACTTACTTTCCATCTATTTTCCCCATTTACCTTTTCTATGGATCCCCGACCCTGGTTATAGCATATCCAATGTCTTGTTTATTATTTTTTTACCCCTTCTCTTGGATATCTAATTCTACTAATTGGCCAATCATTCCCTGCCATTGAGTCTCTGCATGCTTCCATTCCCTTATCCCTTTATCAACCAATTGCTAACCCCCGTTGCCCTTGCTGTTTTCCCTCCAGTCTTCTGGATTCCCTCTCCTTTAATCTCGTATACTTTTACATCTTTTAATCCCTTCACTTACACATTCCTACCTCTTTTCATCCTTTAACCCATGACTGACCTTCTGATCTTTCTATCCATTAATCTTCCCCATTGGCCAACATTCCATCTTTGCATTCTCCATGTTGCTATTCCTTAATCTCTTCGTATTCATTCATCCAATGAAGGATCCCTTTATCTGCCTACTCTGTATTATTTCCTCATTTCATTCTGCATCAATTAATACCAATTAAATGGTTCATTCCCATTCCCTATTCTTTCCTGCCCTCAGTTCACTTTATTTCTTACTTTCCTAATCACTTCATCTCTCTCCCAGTGTCCCATTTCTGCATTCTTTAATCTCATCTACTATTCCTCATCTCACCATTAGTCCAGCACTGAAACCGCTACATTCCTCCATCCCTCTATTCCCTCGATTTCTCCATTATCTTTCCTTGGTATTACTTAATTCTTCTATTCTTTCCACTTCTCTCAGGATATTCACGTCTTCAGATTACATCACTTCATCTTGTACCATTACCCACTGTATTATTTTCACTCCCTGCTTTTGTCATTACCCAAACTCTTATGAACATTCAGTGCACTTCCATCCCTCTCTAATCTCCCACACTTCAGTTTTCCACTTTGCCATTTGTTCTAGTCCTTTATTTTACCCACACCTATACACGTTTATCTGTTTGTTATTCTGTTGCTTTTATGCTTGGTGAGTGGAGTGTGTGTGTGTGTGTGTGTGTGTGTGTGTGTGTGTGCGTGTGTGTGTGTGTGTGTGTGTGTGTGTGTGTGTAATATTTCAAAATGAAATGAGCCTGCTTCAGACTGTTATATTTTGCTAATAATAAAAATGGCTATTTTCTGTGTTGTCTAAACTGATTATTTCCTCACTTGCTCCACAAAGGATCCTGTAAAAAGTGCTGATGTATCCTTCCATGTCCTTTCTTAGCTTACTTCACAAGTAGAACTGTCAAAAATAAATACAACTATGAGGAAGTGTTTCTAACTCTCTTAAACACTGCTAAAACTCTACTAACAAGTGTACATTTAAAAGTTTTGTTATTGCACTTTGGGTCCACCAACTGAAGTGGTGGGCAAAGTACACAAATCCTGTTCTTTAAACAGCCGTAATGGTATTAAGCATGTCACTATAACATCTGGACCACCACAGCCTTGGGGAGTTAGGTCCAACTCCCCGGATTACTGAGCTGGTGCTTTGTCTCCCCCTAGTGTGTCGGTGAAGGTACGTCAC
>JAOTQY010000015.1:13827450-13837798 GCA_026413445.1 Dolichallabes microphthalmus
ACAAACATGTTTGATCTGATAAACTTTACAATAAAACTAAACTACTTAAACAGATCAACTCCAACTCAAATGTCTCTTTACCAAACAAGTGCATATGAATTGTAATCATTTAATTTTTCAATGAAATTTCTAAGCAAATTTTAACAAGTTATATCATACAATTGTTCGTGTGTTTTGCTGATTCTCATACCTGAGCGCAGCTGTTTGATTCGCCCATTGCTGCCGTTGATGTCGACAGGGAGAAAGTCTTTAAACCAGAAGATTTCAGGATCAGGGTTCCCACTTGCCGCACAAAGAATGGTGGCTGTGCGGGTCTTTTCCACCACTTTTAACTGAGGTCCCATGTCTATAGTCGGGAAACCAAGAGGGATCTGGTCCTCTGCAAAGACACACATGGTGTTAGCAGTCTGTCTGGACAAATCTTTTTTTAAATCCTTAAAATAGCTATCTTTATAATCTTCTTCTGACGGTCACATGATAGAATTAATGATGGTGCGACTACTGACATGTTTAGAGAAAACATAATTAATATGTTTATAACATTTATATTTCAATTTGAGTTTTAAAAAAAGACACAGAAAACAACTGTTGAAGTGTCTATACGGTTTTGGTCCCCTCTGTATTTCACAAAAAAAACACACGAGTACATCGATCATAAGCATCATTGTCATGGAAAAAAAAAGTAAGTAACTAAGTAACTAAATTGGCTTTGTTTTTGCTTGCCCAGGTTAAAGGTTAGTTAAACAGGTTAGTTAGCTTAGTAAACACTTGTGCTTGTGTGCGTGTGCGAGCGAGTGTGAGTGTGTATGCGAAAAGCAAACAGAAGCAATCTTAAGGTATGTTATCAGTCTCTCCCTGACAGCTGATAGTGTGGGAAAGACTGGCCCAGTGTAAATAGAGCTCGGTGAGTACAGAACTTAAGAATTGATGCCTCGGTAGTGTGTTTAACACTAACACGCAGCATATACAGTACACCAATGAATGTTTGTTTATGGCTGAAATGGAACTGAGTGCTGTTGGAAATGGAACTTAGTATGTTGATGTCAGTGCAAAATTAAATGACTGAAATGTACCTGATTGCTGGTTGTCTTTACCAGTATGATATTTGTATTTAAACCAAACAAAAAAAGGAAACAGGAAAAAAAAATATCTTAAGTTTCTGAGTCTCTAGACTTGATTTGAAAATCTGTGCAAATTCTAAATACTGTATGTCAAGAACAATGAGAAAAATATCACAGATGAGCGGATCCACAAACTGATAATAGAACACAGAATCTATACAGGTTATTTATTCACTGAAGTCAGTGTAAAAAGGGAATTAGTTACAGTAATTAAGGAAAGTCTGTGGAACATAACTCACACTAATGGTCTTGTACATACATAATATACATTTTTATAGCTTGTAGGTCTGAAGACGGCTGTGTTGAATTGGGCTTTTCTCTCATTCTTTTTCTCCTTTTCATCTGTTCAGACACATTAACCCTTTCCTCGATGATATGAGTAAAGATGCTGATGCAATCGCTGTTCTGTGCTCTACTGTATGTATGTCTTTGTGATCTCAGTGAAATGGTAATGATGTAATAGCATTTGATGGGTGGCGCTCACGCCAGGTGTGCATAGAGACTGGGTGTTAGCATGTAACCTGAGTGTACTGTTACACACTGCTTCAATAAACTGTCCGCTTCTCACACTTCACCATTGTCTCGGTTCTAAAGCCGAGTGTGGGAGACGTCGGGACACCCTCAATAAATGGTTTAAGGTAGGTAGGGAGGAACCTCTGCGGACACAATGAAACCAGAGGAACTGGAAGACCCTAATCTGTTTTAGTTTTAACCTACACACGCACACGCACACACACACACACACACAGAGTGATGCACAGAGAGAGATTTGTGCAGTAAGAATGACACACACACACATGTAGGGAATGGAGTTAATGCCGCATCAACACCAGCCATTGTGAAGACCTGCAGTGCCCTTCCTATAAGTGTGTGTGTGTGTGGTCTTAGTATAATACATGGATCACAGTTTCACAAACATGGCTGCCTTTCAAATGCTTCTAAGCTTTAACACGATGTTTCTAAAACACTATGGGAACAGTTGTTCTGTTAAATATTCGGAAAAGGAGTTTAAAGATATAGCTACATCATTAACAAACAAACAATAAATAAATAAATCAGTCTGTCCATTGGTATCCTTTTTTTTTTTTCTTCTTCCCTTTTATTAAGCTTTTTTTTTTTTTAACTGCCCTCCCTTCCCTCCATGGAAGCTGCATAGTGGGAGAAATCAAACTCCTCTAGAACTCATCGACCCATATTGACCCATGCGTTTTATTAAATTAGTGCATTATGCAGTTGGTTCAACGAGGGGTGTTCAAGTCAGACTGTGACATGAACACAAGAACACAGTTATAAGATCCCAGTATTTCACTAGTGCTTGGATGCCATCAAGGTGGAAGGTTTTCTCAATCGTCTGAAACTCTGGCCTCCCAGGAACTCCTTTAATTGCCAGGACTGTAAGTGGATGTGGCAATAACTGCTAGCCGAGTTCCTGTAATGAGCAAGTGGTGCTGGTGAATGATTGTCCCCGCAGACAGATGTGTCTCTTCCACAAGTTGATGACAAATTCTAGCAGTTGATATTGAAAGATCAGGCATTCTATTTGTTGAATGTTCATGGGAACGACTGCAGTGGGCTCGGATCACGATTCTTTAAAACATTTGCAATGTTCATATACTACAGCCAAGAATGTCCTCACCATACTGTGCTTGAAGTCTTCTGTAAATGTCAATCAGTTTCACGAGCAATTTCAGCTTATGTCCCAGTTTGACTTAAATGACCCTCGTATATTGTAAAGTACTTCGGTTTGACTGCACATACCTTACCTTCAAGGCCATGGTATTCATTTTGCATTCATCACATCATCATACTGTAATAATTACACCAGTTATACAGTAGCTAGACTGATTTCCCCACATACAGTACGCTAGTAACACTAACATTACCGGTACACTCATGTTTTTAAATAACTAATGTGACTAGTTTTCCAGTTGATATTTGGTAGTTGAATTAATGTAATTTGTAGTTGGAATACCAACAGTCCAAAATCCAAAGTGATGCACGGCATTAAATACACAGATATTATTGAGAACACAAAGCAGAAATAGAAAACATGCTGGAGAAAAATGAGGAATACAGACAGATCATAAATGCACTATGCAATGCATAATGCAAGCATGTTTTCCCAAATAAGATGTACAAAATACAACTTTCATGCTTTATTATGCAATCTAGTCTTTCAAGATACCAGTATATGAATTATATGTAAAAGCTGGTTGCAATATATAGTAATGTACGGTGATGCACACTAAATAGGGGAAAGGAATTTAAAAGTACAGTATGT
The DNA here is from genome assembly GCA_026413445.1 of Dolichallabes microphthalmus. NCBI lineage: Eukaryota > Metazoa > Chordata > Actinopteri > Siluriformes > Clariidae > Dolichallabes > Dolichallabes microphthalmus. The sequence goes on from JAOTQY010000015.1 coordinate 13,830,853, forward strand.
GTCATGTCCATGTCAGGCTCATGCGTTAATTCATCACCAAGATATCAAAAAAATTCACATTTCACAAATGTACAGTAAAACACAGACTTACATGACGAAAAACAGCAACACACTGCTGGTAACCAACAGATTAGTCGCCTGTCTGTATGTTCATACAGTATAATCATCTACAATTCAAATGCTCAACTTGACCACTACAGGTGTTCGAATTCTGCTAAAATGCTGGCCTTTAAATGTTAACACACTCCTGTCATTACGTAAATGCTGTGTCTCAGTAGACACGACTACTGGAAAAGAAGAATGCAGAGAAAATTTTATTTTGAACTGAAATGGCCCTAGTAGAGAAAAAGATGAGTCCTTTTCTACTGTATAACAAAAATATACACACATGGGTGCATTTAAGTATCAAACTGTTTCCAATTAGCCATTGCCGCCCAACATGCACAGAACCACACAGACACACGGACAGATGCCGTTGTATTAAACATCATGCCTTCACTACGCCATGCCACACACTCCTTAAAAGTACACACTGAGACAGTTTCATAGGTCCTGTGTGAATTACCAAACACCAGGGAAAGCGATATATTGAGGAAGCCTTTATGGCTTGATTTCTGTGTGAAAGGTGCCACGAGAGAGAAAGAGAGATAGAGAACATACTGTAAATGGGGCAAAGAAACAGACAGAAAGAGAAAATGAAGAACAGTACATGTTATCTGAATCTCTACTCAAGGCTCTGCCTTTGGACAACTTGGATATCTATTGCTAGGTGAGCCATATCTTAAACTTTACAATCCCATTATAAACTTTATAAAAACATATTTTTGGGGAGTCAATAGCTTTTCAGACAAACTAGATATCCGAGAACCCCCGAAACCTCACTGAACATAACACAGATAAGTGGTATTGCCCGTCGGGGTCTGATATACTGTACAGTGAAAATGCAGCATGTATGCTCGTGGCTATTACTGATTAACATTTTCATAGCATTTGGATTTATCAGTCATGGTATGGATGAAGGTGCTTCTGAACATTCCCCCCCCTGTTTTCTACTTATAAGTTTTTGAGGATTTGTGGACATGTTTTTGCTGTTTGAAGGGCACATAGTTTCACGGTGGCTTAGTGGTTAGCACTGTGGCCTCGCACCTTCTGGTCTGATCTCCCCATGCTTGGTGGGTTTTACTCTGGGCTCTCTGGTTTCCTTCCACAAGTCCAAAGACATGTAGATAAGGCTAACCGGTGTTTGTAAATTGCTTGTACTGTATTGTCTGAGTCTGCTTATGAGCCTAGCGAGTCCCCTTGGATAGGCCCCATGTCTCCCACGATCCTGTTCAGGATAAGCGATATAAAGAATGAGTGAGTGGACACATGTTGCGCAGTTTTGTGGACACATTAAGCAAGTTATTCAGTACAGGTCTTAAAAATGAAATTTGGGTGACATTACAGCACATATGTGTGCTTTCCCTCTGTAATCAGATCTGGACAGATGACAGGCCTAAAATAAATTGCCTCAGGGAACATCAGCTAATGGAAAAGAACAACTGGTCACATACATTTTGGGAAATTTGCTGATAACAGCACACGGTCTCCATTAGCTAATAGTCACAAAGCTAAGACATACCTGTTAGCACAGGACTAGCAAGCGTTTTACTGAAATGTGACAGACAGTATTCTTGAAATTGGGTATTTACGCTCTTTCCCTATACTATAATCTGTTTCGGCGAACGGCAGAAGCAGACGTGGAGGTGACACCGATATGGCACGTCAGCCACCTTTCCGAACGCTATAGAGGAAAGAGCAGAGTGTGGGAGGACTCACGCTTCGCTTCTGCTGGGAATGAGACACAGCGCTCCTGCTGTCAGGTCATAACGTTGACTTACCTGAACACACTTCCTCACTTACTTACAGTGCTGAGTTTCAGGCTACCGGGATAAATACAAAGTGACAGTTTGCATCTGCCTGCTTTTATGCAAATGGAAAAACGTTGTGTACAATAAACCTGTGTGGATAAACAGAAGATGTAATAAAGGCAGATTGAAAGAGATTGTCTGGAAGAAGTGATGCTGTAGACAACGTCAGTTACAGTCTCTCTTCAAATGCATGTGTTGCTCTTTTACATTTTTATTTACTTTCGACAGCATTGTTGTGTGAGCCTTATACATATGTGTATTGGACATTATGGCTTGCATAAAAGAGTTGAGTAATACATTCAGGTGTCAGCTCTGTGGGGAGCTGTCGACTAGGGGTGGTGATAGAAATAACAATGAGGCAGATGGTAAAGGATGCATGCTAAATGCACTCTGTTAGACTGAAGAATACACCATATGGCCAAATGTATGTGGACACATAATATTCATACCTTTGATGATCCTTCCTCAAACTGTTGCCATAAATTAAAACAAACACAATAGCCTAAGACGTGCTGGTGCATTACTGTTATATTTCCTTTGACTGAAATCAAACGTCCCAAATCTGTTCTAGTGCGTGCAAAGTGAGCACCACAAGCACATGGTTGGCCGAGGCTTTAGTGGAAGATGATGATTGGCCTGCACAGAGGCCTGACCTCAACTCAACAATGACCTACACCCCTAAGACTCCCCTTAAAAGGATGTGAATAATTAAAATGTTAATGTTCAGCCTTTATATGATTGTTACCTTTGAACAAAATGACAAGTCATTTCCTGTAGGTTTTTGTAATTTTTAATAATAATAATCACAACAATTGTTGATAATTCTAATGCTCAAATAATGTTCTGTGTCTCCTTGTCTTGCTAGCTTTTAGTCCCTGTCTTCTACAATATGGCATGGACTTATCCTAGTCATACAGTAGCACAAGCCTGAAGAGGTTGTTGTGAGAACTCCATCCAATCTTTCCTGTCTGCACTATGCTTGTAGGTTAGTTACACTGATAACTGGTCAATGCTGTTGTTTGCACTTCTTTATTACGTTCTTCCTACATCTCATTTTAATCACCTTCTCACCAGCCTTTTTGTTTTCGTTTCTGACGTCCAAAAAGTTCCACATCAAGGGAGACATCACTGTGTCCATACTGGTTTCTGCGGTGTTCCTGTCAAGTTGTACAGGTTCATACTGCATTTACACAATTTTTTTTGTATATGTAGTGAAAACATGGCTCAGTGTGATGGGGGACTTAAGACTTAACACTGTTATCAGTTTAAACTGGCGTGTCATTTATTTTGTTTTAAGCTTTTGATGTTTTTGTTCTGAAATATTTCCAGCCTTTTCCATCACATGTGTGAGTGCCAACTACTACTTGTGTGTCCTCACTCACTCACTCATCTTCTATAACTCTTTATCCTGTATTCAGGGTCGCGGGGGCCTGGTGCCAATCCATCACAGGGTGCCAATCCATCACAGGGCACACACACACACACTCACACACCCATTCACACACTACGGGCATTTTGGGAACGGCAAATAGCCTAACCTGCATATATTTGGACGGTGGGAGGAAACCGGAGTGCCCAGAGGAAACCCACCAATCCTCTCTGATTGCATGCTGAACTTCTGCTTTTTTTTAAATACTGGTTAACTAGTAAAATTAACAAGTGTTAATTCTTGACGATACTCACACAGTTCATATGCTTAACTTCTTAATTGAACACTCAGCAGAAAAGTAATTGGTGGAAACACACAACCATTCAATTTTGTTTGATGGCTTGGAGGAAAGCTAGTTACCGTTAGCAAGCGAGTATTTAGTGAAGTGTGCGATGAGCTCAGCTTGTTTACTGCTATTAGATGTACAGTGAAAGGACAAGTTATTAAGTATATGGTCCTGTAGTCTAAAACATTTCAAGTATAAACTGCAACCGCTGACACTTTCTCAGTCTCCTCTGGTGCGAGTCAATGTTTTTAATCGGCTCGATGAACTGATCTGATGAGCTTTTAGTGACTTCCAGAGCCAAGAGTCAAAACACACACACATAGACACTCGCGCACTGTCAGGTGCAGTTTTACACTCCATCTAACCCACAAAAGTGGAAGAATTCCCTCTAAAAGATCATTAAAACACCCCAGGCGGATTCCTCATAGTGTGTATAGAAATACACACACAATGGCAGTTGACTGAAGACTTCAACAGATGAACATCTACAGCTGAAGAGTTTCCCACGCGGCCTGCGGCAGCCGGTGTGCGTTGCATGTGCTAGGATTCACGTTGCATTCTCACGAGCTTTATACACACACAGTGTTTAGACATGTACAGTACATCTTCATGCTCTGAAAGATGATGCCATGTTCATCCAAAGCCTGGCCTCATTCCGAAGAGAAAGTGCTGGCGAAGTAGAAGGCGAGACAAATTGCATGTCGAGTACTCTACTCACGCTACATGACCGCATGGAAAGTTCTTCATGAGTTCACGCTTTCTTTCCTCACTTCTATTCTCATTAGGAATGAAGCTCCTTGGTAAACGACACGCATCCCTTAATGTATTAATGATTAACGAAGGTATAGGCGTGACGAATGATCAGAAAGAGAGAAGCACACTACACAGTGCTCGAGCTGCATTAATCGCTTGAAAAAAGAAACAACTTGATACATCTGCACTCTGCTTTTAGTTTTCCGTCCTCCCGGGTACACCCTGACCCGCAATGCCCTGAAGGAGAACTTCTTCCCATCCATGTAAACAGTGAACAATTAATATGGCTAAAGAGAAAGAAGAAACTGATCTGGGATTAACAAATAGTTCACATACTTGGTGAAACTTCAGAGCCACAAACTTTGCACAAACACAAGTAGGATTAGTCTTCATGTTTCCTCAGCTTAGCCTCAAATCACATTATGTGGCAGTGTTTATCATGTGGCAATCTAGATCAAACGTCGGTATAGAATAGGCTTGTAAATGGGTTTTTCCACATGAGAGAGACAGAGAAAGAGATAGACTTGTAAAAACCAAAATGGCAAAAAAGTAAAGTGGAGAAATGCCCCCCAAATCATTTTTGGTTGCATAAGTTCCCATAAAGCCCATATGTAATCAGGTCATGTAAAACAGACCGTTTTGTTGTTGCTACAATCAGTACGAGGATCATTATTCCATCAGGAACATTCTTCAACACAGTGGTGGTATTAATGAGTAGGGTTGCATTTCTTTTAGCTTTGGTTCAAAATTCATTGTTCAAACGTCTCCTTAGTTAAAAAGGTTTTTGTTCTACTACAGTACATCACTGCAAAGTACCAAGTAAAGAAAAAAGGAGAGGTGTTCATGGTGAGAGGGTGAAATAGACAGATGCATGAATAAAATAAAGCAGCAATTAGTATAATCAGCTTTCAAAAAGTAAGGGAACTCACAGAATCATACTGTAGGTCAAAAGCTTGTGGAACCTTCACTGATCACAGGCATACAGTATATGCTTTTTAAATAACCCTTTATATAAAATACTGTCCAAAAGTCAGTACTCGGGTCACCTTGCAATTTTTTTTATTTTTTAATTTTGCTTCCAAAGAGCCAGACTAAAAAATTGTTTAATAAAGTTTTTAATGTAGCTTTCAGGAATAGTTCTCCAGACTTCCTTAAGGACTTTTTCTGGTTCTAAGTTTTTGGCTTTCAATTTCAGTGCAGTTCCTGTACCTGCTCAGCTTCAGAGGAATATTATTAATTTGTTAAGCAATACAGTGCCCTATAAATCATTCAATAATAACAACCATCTAACTTAAGGCATGGAAAGAAAGGTACTGTAAGAAACAGGTGCAGATGATAACAGATGATCAGGCTGGTGATTAAGTGTACTGGTGTTGCTGAATGCTGAGTAGTTGGAACAGATGAGAGGGGAAATGAGGTTGCTGCTGAGGTTGCTTTGAATTTTACCTTGCAGTAAAACTCCCCCCCCCTCATTTAATCTACACTATTTAATTTTATTTAATATGAAGAAATGATGGGTGGCTCAAGACATTTGCCCACTCCTCTGACATTTTGTCCACTCCTCTGAGATGGCTTTATGCTAGATTTTGGTGCATGGCTGTGGGGATTTGTTCATTCACCCACAACAGCATTCGTGAGGTCAGGCAGGGATGTCGGGTTAAGTGACCTGGGATTACAATTACAATTCATCCCAGTGGTGTTCAGTGGGGTTGAGGTCAGGACTCTGTGCAGGTCATCCGAGTTGTTTCACTGCAACTTTGTCCAATCAAGAACTTGCTTTGTGCACAGGAGCATGGCCATACTGGCATCTGTTTGGGCTTGTTAGTTCCAATAAAGGGAAACTGTAAAGCTACAGCAAACAAACACATCCTATCAAATATTGTGCTTCCAGCTTTATGACAACAGTTTAGGGAAATCCTACTGTTGCCATAAAGCTGGAGGCACAATATTGGATAGGAGGTGTTTGTTTGCTGTAGCTTTACAGGGTCCCTTTATTGGATGTCTGTACAATATGAGGGTGGTGGTCATGTGTTCACATACTTTTAACCATGTGGTGTATTTCAAGTTTTTTCATATACAAATTTTTTGTTTTTGTATGTTATTGTGTAACAAACTATCCCTTGACTTGACTTGTATGTAATCTTATGTGACTCTGATGCTCATAATGAAGACCCAAAACACTCGGTGATGTCTGCGTTTACAGCATGGAGCAGTGGAGGAGTAATAATTCGGCATCTCACCATGTCTCACGAGAGGACGGCTTCACTTTCAAGTCTGTTTTCTCTTACTGTTTTGTCTTCTATCATCTCAGGGAGTATTTCCTTTACACTTTGGCTTCTGGATTTTTGAAAGAGTGATCTCCATTCGCACTTGACTGTCTGCTAAGCTGCTGAGTGACCAAAACTACTGTTTAAAACAACTATATAAATATATACACTGTAAAAAAAATTCGTAATTCTAACAGTAAAATATTGTATAAATGCTACAGAACAAAACCATATTTCACAAAACTTGGGATAACCATAGAGTTTACAGTGAAAAACTGTAATTAGTTTTACAGAGTAAGAC
>JAOTQY010000015.1:13872133-13882294 GCA_026413445.1 Dolichallabes microphthalmus
AGCCTGGCCGGGGAATCGAACCCAGACCCTGGAGGTGCAAGGCGACAGTGCTAACCACTACACCACCGTGCCGCCGTCCTGACTGTTCAGTAAATGCTAATTTTGTACTAGGTATCCTTAGATTGATGACATGAAATATTTAAATTCATTAGGAGGAATCAAAAACAGTAGAATCCAAGTCATTGTTAAGAAGGGAGATGATGGAGCGTGAATAAAAATCTCTGGAAATGGGTTGACTTTGTTAGTTGTTTCTGAAACGTTCCCAAGATTGTGTTAAATTTCCCATGCTCCCCTCTCTCTCATTGTTCCTGAGTCCTTCCTCATTCCTTATATGGCAGCACTTCCTATGATTCATTGCCCTGGATTTCAATATAACGTGTATGGGGTCGCTCATGCTCTTTGTGTAGTAACAGATAGATGTGACACGTATGTACTTCGTATTCACTCAGGAAATGGTTTACGATGTATATACCTCTTTGTCCTGTGTATAAGAGAACATTCAGACACCCCAGAAAACATTCAGACACTCCATCAAATGTGTGTGTGTGTGTGTGTATGAATCTCTCCCGATTGAAACACAATCACCATGCATGTTGAAGGATAGAGGACAGATCTCACTCATTTTAAGCCTATCGATTTGGAGCCTCATCTGTTACCGAACAGTTTATTTAGTCCATAACCAAAAACATGTACAGTAGTGAGTCTTGACAAATCATAGGCAGATCAGGAAAAACTGTAGCAGTTGTAGACAAGTCTTGACAAATCAGCAAAAATAAGATGTTGTTCATAGACCTTTCGTGATGGTTGTGCATCAGCCTAGCACAATTTGTGGTGGGGTCAAAAGTACATGGTAAGTGATTCGTGCGTACATTCCATAGGATGTCAGAGTTAACCGTCAGGAATTTCAATTTGGGATAATTCAACATGCTCGGACAAACAGTTTTGGAATGTGGGAATGCCCTCCTTGTTTGAACTGTGTCTTTGTGTGTGTGTGTGAGTGGCAGTTTGAGATACTCACTGTCTCCCTGTATATGTGCAGCGAGTCCGAGCAGCAGCAGCAGCAGCAGCAGGCCGGCCGCGCTGTGGAAAGGAGACGACCGTGTGTGATGTGGCACCATGACCTGAGCTCACACTCCACACACCTCGGCTCCTAGCGGCTCACCCCAGCATCGATGCACACCTGCGAGTTGAAGGCATAAACATCCATCAGTGAACGATCGTGATGCAGTTTCCTGTTTTGACATACAGTACATTATAACAGGTTAACGGGTGCTCCTTCCCCAGTCTCTCCTAACGTAACCGAACATTTCAGCTTTACCTCTGACTGTAACAAAGCACCGACACTGGAAACTACTTTGACCACATCAGTTAACAACAAATAAGTAAATAAATAAGACAAGTTAATGTCTTACGTATCCTTGTGCGAGCTGTTATAATATAAAATGATAAATATCTAAGCATACTTAAATGTTATTTTTACTAATCCATACTTTTCAACCATATGGCAACCATATCGCTTTTGCACGGTAGTCTTTCAAAGATTTTGCAAATTCTACTCATTGACAACCCTGAATACTTTAATTTGTTATTCCTATTTACTGCCCTGTTAAACACCATATGACATCACTCAAGCGCATGCAAATGACAAACGTTGGACTGAATGATGTCACCGTGATAATTAAATGAAGTGCTTTAAGTTTACGCACTAGCTTAGTCATTTGGATCTGCGATGACTCTCGTGGGTGTTTCTAACACAGCTGGCATTGTCTTTAGGGACCTCCTTGTACTAATTGGGTGTTTTCTGAAGGTTATGACCTCTGCCTGACCCCTGCCGCTTTGTCTCGGGCACTGTGAATGATTACAATGTCTCGCGTGCCTGTTAACCAAGAGAGGTAATCAAGATAAGTGCAAAACTCTAACCTTTTATTGAATTAGCCATTGAATCAGCCACAGATACCGCTTTACACAAAAACTCAGACAAAAGACGATGAAGATTAGCAGCAGCTTGTGGCACACTGATGGATCTGTATAATATTTACAACGCATCTGTACTGATTCTGAGTTATTTGAAGTATTAGCAAAGTCTGATATCAGACTTAATGGAAAGAGAACACTACTCATGATCAATGTGCACAAACCGTCGGTATCACTGCTGCATGGGTCATGTGCCCTAATGTGGCAATTTCAGCTCGATTTTTTTATTACTTTTATTCGCAAGTCATGTGATGATATACTGTAATGGTCCACACGCTCGTTATCATAACCATCGTTCATTCGATCTGAAGGAATAGAAACTCTTTTCAGTCTGTATACAGCAGCCTTTGAAGATTATTATAAAATGATTGTACGAGGGACTCGCTCGCAGAGAAACATTCCTTAAAGTGCCTTAAATGTTTTATTTACATTTTTTCATATTACTTTATTTGTAGCTGTGCTTTCAATTTCACACCATCATATCACGGTGGGGACGTTAGAGACATTAGAGTGTTAGAATGGAACCTCACTCTTACATCAGGTCTTTCTCCTTTTTTCAACTGCCTGCTAAAGGACATTTACTGTATAATACTTCCTCGCTGAATGTGTTACCTGGTTTGACTCAATGCATGCTTTTACTTTGATGTAAAAAAAGAAAAAAGTACAAAATCCACACTAGACACAGTTTGTGTACATGTCTAAGACGTTTTAAAAGCTATTAAATTTTATTGAATTCAGTCTCAGCGTTTGTTTCTAACAACACTTGAGGTGACATCATATTGCCTCATTGTAGATACCAGAAGCACGTCAAGTGCATTAAGTTCATGTCTTTTCCCTAATTTTCTGATACTGGTTGCAATCAAAAAATTAAATGAACAAAAATCTCAACCACAAATATGACACAGGATCAGAAGACTTTGTAATGATTCAGTGATTGTACCCGGTCAAAATATTACTAAAATGTCCAATCTTCCATTCAATTTCCATCCATTCATCTTGGAACCTCTGTACTTCAACCAGGGACTGAAGAGGCCAATGGTGACCATTTTATTTATTCTCATTTGTACAACTGTGGTACATCCTACAGTCACAACCATCCACGTGCACATTTACACACTACGGGCAATTTGGGAATGAAAATTAGCCTAATCTGCATGTCACTGGACTGTGGGAGGAAACTGGAGAACCCGGAGGAAACCCACCAAGCATGGGAAGAACATGCAAACTCCATGCAATCTCATCAAATCCTGGAGGTGCAAAGCTATAGACACCAATATAAGCCACCAGTCTTCTTTCTATTCCTCAGCCTCATTTCCTAGCGAGCATACAGTAAAGACACTCATCTTCTCAAAGACTGTGTTGTAGAGATATCTGATGAAGCAATGTGTGTCTTTGTGAGCAACAATCCTATAAGTCTAAGCACTGGAGAAGACTTTTATAAATGTTTGAAAGGCATATCAGTGAGCCACTTTGACTAAGAAATGCATTTACAAAAATAAAGAAACCTATTAAAGTCAACTGTAAATCGTGATACAATGGTAAATGGTAACAGAATGGTTCGACAGTAACTGTGTTAGGAGTATTTAATATTGGCGCATTTCTAATTCTGAAGATCTTAAGACTTAAGAATAACATAGCAATAACACCATCCTTTTCCCACAATGCTCTATGTTTTAATCAGAACTTTGGCTTGTGTGTGGTCTCGTGAGACTTGACCGTGTAAACACAGCACGCATAAATAACACACCATGCTCTTTTACACCGTAGTGGGTGAGGCCCTGGAGAGCTCACAGCATCTGTTGAGAGCATAAATGAGCAGAGGCAAGAGACTGCAAGTGTGAGAGAGCATGTACAACATGGCTGCAAATCTCCGCTAACATCTCCACACAGATGGCAAGGAGTCTCACACTGTCTCACCAAGAGCAACTGCTAGAATAATGCCGAAGACCTTATTCCTGCCTGTGTTAGCCCTAATAGGCAATTAGTCAACCTCGAAAAGTTCGGCTTTCCCTACTGTTGAATGACAAGAGCGGGTTTCAGCACCACAGCGTCGTTATTACGGCGTTGCTTTGCAAATTGCGAGGGAAGAAACAAATTATTAAAAGGAGATCAGACCGTCTGGAGCTGCTCATGTGTGAATGAGCTACAGTTGGTGTTGGAAAGAATGCAACCAGAGCTTGTTGGATTATGCAGATTACTTTATGATGGTATAATAGTGTCAAACGTCAGAGGTTTACTCTCGAGTTCGTATGATTCTCTGATTAAAATCCGCACTCTAAGGAATCAGGGCATTTGGATTATGGCGTGACATCTGCTTCGGGAAAGCTCAGTCAGGCCTTTCACATTTGTTAAAAAGCGGGGGGGAAATCTCTTTATAATTTTAGTCTCCGCGTCTGCTGTGTTTCAGGACGAAATGAAGAAAAATCTAACACTCGATTAAAGTCATACTTGTTAAATGCTAATAAAGAGTGCTGTTCTAACACGATGCATGATTCTACTGGTTGTTGGTTAATATAAACTGTATATTTAATATTCAGCACTTCAAAAGCCAGCTATGTTCAATATTCAATTAAGTAAATTAAATAAAACAGGAGCCGAGGGGTGGGCAGTGAAGAGCTTATTTAATCCTGTCAATATTATTCTTCTTCTGTTATCGCTCCAGCCACTTCATTTAAATCCCACAAAATAGAGGTTAATGCATCCATACCAGGAATTACCATCGTACTTGGCTGCAGGCAAATTGAATGAGACATTTACTTCAAATGAAAGCAAAGGCTGAAAGAGTGAGAGACGATGAAGCCACTACTCCAAAATTTCCTGGAAAATGGTGTGTAACCCACAGCACTCAGGAGCATTGTACGAAACGTTAGGTTAATAGGTGCGGCGCACGCTTTTTTCAATGCACACTCAATGCATTTTCCTTTTTTTATTTTATTTTTATTTAGCATCTATTTCTTCAACACAGGGTTTAGAGGCGAAACAGAATTGAATCTCATACAAAGATTATGAAAACTAAATGCCTAATTGTGATGAGATTTTGAAAGAAACATTACGGATTAATAAGCAACCAGGGTTAGCTGTCTATCTATTGTTGTCGTTGATTGAATTAAAAAAAGATGATTTTTAATGAAGAAAAAAACATTTTGTAATTATGAAGCTCTTCATCAGTAAGCGCCGCGCTATTTTCACTTCGGCACGGTTTTACATCGACATGAGAAAGGTGCAGTGTTCTGGATTGAAGCCAAACAATACCTGGTGTTTTCTTTTTAATAAAGTAAACAAATTCGGATGAAATATTATTTCCTCATCAGCCCTGTCTCGGTCTCAGTGCAGCGATTAAGGCTCAAGGGTTGAGCTGATATCTTCTCTTCACAGACGGGAAGAGAAGAAGTCGAGTGCTGAGCGTCTCATCCATAAAGAGACACCCTTTCCTCGGGGTGCGTTTCTTCTTTCTCTTAATCCCTCCTTCTATCCATTAGACCCAGAGAAAAGAGACGTAGGATGAGTCAGTTCAAGGGAGGAGGTAATTAATGGTGCCGGCCACGCCTACAATCCTATTTATTTTCAAATGGAGCATTCTCTCCCTGTCTCTCTCTCTCTCTCTCATCATGCTGGAGACTAATAGAGCTCATGAGTAGCAGCCAGGTGCATCAGTTTCCTCCACTTACAAAATCCCCCTCCAGGCACACAATCCTGCTGGATGTTTGCCTTTTAAGTATCATGCTATTGAGTGAGAGATTGGTGCCTGTGGCATGAATATGTGTGTAGGTGGGAGGGGAGACATGTTTTCAAATCTTTTTGGAGACCAGATTTCTAAAATGTTAGGGATATATGACCATGAGGCCATGAGAGGACATTTGTCAGGTCTCACTCATCATCTATACCACTTTATTCTGTATACAGGGTTACGGACGGCCTGGAGCCATTCTCAGGAGACTTACTTTAGGGCACAAAGCGAGGTACACCCTGGATAGGGTTACCAAGCCATTGCAGGGAACACACAAATACAGACGAAACCAATCCCAGAACCCAAGATACTATTCGCAAGCTGGGTTAACCAGTATTTTGACTGAAACAAACTTTGTGTAACTGCGCTGCAATGTTCATTACCCTTACATTCATTCCATTAGCACATGCCACTTTGCACATGATTACATTTCGTCAACCTCACTCTTTCACTGGTCTTCATGCTGAGGAAAAAAAACAGAGTGTGGTGATTTTCACACGGGGTGTGGAACACACACGGTTAAACATACTCATCTCTGATAATGCACCAACACATAATCTTTACAAGATCTACAGACCTTTTATACAACCTCATCTGTTGTACAAGCCAGTTCTGTACACCTCATAAACCCACCAGAACTGCGCAGGTCGCGTTAACACACACCATCAACAACATGGAGGACAAGCAGACAAGCGTGACCTTGATCTGATCCTGAGTAACAGATACTCCTCTTCACTGCACTATATGCTACATTACAGAGCTCGTCTGAGCGCAGCGCTTCTGGCTACAGGATGCATTGTGTTTTTAATCAGGTTCATGTGGCCATAGGGAAAGGTGGAAACTACTGTAGCAAGAGAGAGAAAGAAAGACTAAGGAGGAGATGGAGAATGATAAACAGAGGGTGAGAGAAAAGAGAAAGGGAGGGAGAGTAAGCTGGAGCGGGCTGTTATAATGAAATAAAGTGTCAACGGAAAAAATTAATGGCGCAATTGCACTAAAAAGGGCAGGAAAAATAGGTGATGGGTCCAAGCTACATGGAATAACACACTCACACGCACACACACATACAAACCACATCAATCTCCTCCACTCTCCGTCTGGCAGCTGCCTCCATTCCGTTCCCGTGTGCTGTAAATGTTGGCTTAACAGGCTTATTGGCAACTCCAAATGAGTGAACAAATCATTTTACTAATTTGTGACATGCTTACATATCGTATTACTGCTAACACCAATTAAATAATTAAATAAAGACTTAGCGGCACTCCGATACCAGGGGGAAAATGGTTTACATGCAATTATGGTCAAGGAGATTAATATAAAGGGAAGTGAGGTTGAATTATTAATTTGATATCAATCCGCATCTTCTGGCACAGAGTAATGAGGGAGATCTAAAACAACAGCAAAGCAGCGATAAAAAGCAGGCCTGTGAATTGAGTTTCAGGGATAATGGAGGTAAACATTGGGAAATGGAAAACTATTAATGAGGTTGGAGTAAAACCTCTACCTCTAAGCCTATTTGTCTTGCTACAGTGGAATTCTCTCATTGCACAACCTATGAGTATTCTCTACTCACATGTAAAGAATCAGGATGACCAAAAATACCTTTTTAAGACATGTTTGATGTTTAAATTGAACTTTAAGTTTGTCCTGCAGTCCAAAACAAATGTATCTAGAAACGAGTGAATGATTATAGATTTCAGATTAGCTGCACAGTTTCTGTCAAAAGCGGCAAAAGCCAACCAGGGAGTATATTCATTAAATATAAAATAGCGTTGGAGGAATTTAGTTTCAGTTGAGGTTAACTATAAGGTTCAAGTCAAATCAGAACATTTGTTTGTGCAAAATAACCAATAAGCAATTTAGGAGATATAAACTACCTTTATTTCCCTAATGAATACATCCCCCTGCTATACTCATGCATGTACTCCAGAGTGTCACCATCAAGGTAGAAGGTTTGTTGCATTCTACAACAATACTGGGGAATAGTGGGGACTAAAAAATAACACCTACAAAAATATGTAATTATGTAACAACAACAACAGTCAGTTGTTATTTTAAGACATGGAGGTCAGCCTTTGCAAGAACAGTATTGTCAAGTGCATTTGCAAAACCCATCAGGCACCATGATGAAACTGGCTCTCACGAAGACCTTCCCAGCAAAGCAAGACCAAAACCTACCTCTGCTGCAGAGGATCAGTTCATTTAGAGTTACCAGCCTCAAAGATTACCAATTAACAACCAGCACCTCGGATTAGAGCCGTTATGAGGGCTTTACAGATCATGAGTAGCAGATACATCTCAACATTAACTGCTCAAAGGACATTCCTGCATACTATGGACACCTTCATCATTGCTTTACAGTGCAGAAAGAAATGAAAATCAGGAACGAACATGGAGTTAAAAATTAATCCCAAACTTTTGAGCGGTAGTTTAGTGTATATATAGCATTTTGCAGATGTTTTCTGTCTAATCTAACTGAGCTTAAGAGATCTGCCATAAATAATGGAAGAAACTGCACAAATCCAGCAAAACTCCTGGCGACTCACCCAAGAAGCCTTGAAACTGTAATTGTTGCTGAAGGGGGATCAGGGGTAGCTCAGTGGTTAAGGTGTTTGACTACTGATTAGAAGGTCCAAGTTCAAACACCAACGCCCCCAAGTTGCCACTTAACCCTTATTGTAATTGCTCAGATAAAAAAAAAAAAAAAAAAGATTGCTCTGCAAAAGGGCATCTGCCAAATGCTTCAATCCAAACAGCTTCTACAAAGCATCTTCTACTAAATGCAATAGTGCTGAGTAAAACAATTTTGGAACATCTACTATACAGTAGGCTTCTATATATGACTGAATCATAATGTTCCCAGCCTAATAAAACAGTTGTAAAGGGAAAGACACTTTCCAATAGATGCTCTAAAGGTTTCAACAACCTGTTGTCACAAGAACTGGTTTGTTCTTGCCTTGCAAATTCTCAAGGATACACTTATAAAGATTAGAAGTTTTAATTAGCACTCTTACTTTTCACAAAAAGGGTCCTGATGTTTTTAAACACATAACAAGAAAAACATGTGCGCTCATTTGGTTACTGAATAACTGCATCTGCCACCAACACTGTGGCTGAAACCCAAAAGTCTTTCCATTCCCATGCTACTGCTTAATTCCAGTGCCTGAGTGTTTTACAGCCTCATTCAGACAAATCCAAAGCCTCCATAAACCTGTCGCCGTGCTCAACGCCCCAGACCGAACGCTGATATACAGCCTGCTACAACGTAATGAGTTAATGATTAGCCAAGAGTGACCTGGCCTTCCACTGCACTGGACTAACTCGATTTAAGTCTGTGATGGACTGCACATATGGCTATGTAACTTCTCCACAAGACTTAAGCACATAAACTATACTCAACAATCAGATTTATAATGACGGAAAAAAAATCTCTATTTCAACTTGCTTAATAAATTAAAAGCAAACACTACACTGATGGTGATTATTTGGCCAAACAGTCTTCAAGTCATTTTTCACTTTCATGTAAAAGTGAATGAATACTGATAGATAAATCAATGCAAATATTCATACACTATATAGTACAACGTCTGTAGTATACTTTCTGAAACCTTTGCAATTTTCCACATTTCTGTACATATATATTTGACCTTGAATGAGATTTATCATATAAGCCCTACAACTAGACAAAGAAAACCCAATTAAATCAATGGCACAGACATTTTTAAGGTTTCGCATTTATATAGAGAGGAAAAAAAAAAAGATTTAACATTACAAATTTTTTTTGAGTTTTTGAAGTAATGTGCTTCAATCAAGGTTATGGCGATCAGACGTGAATTTAGCAGGCCATGCCTGAATTAAAGAACATTCATAGGTTGATCTGAAGAATGGCATCCACGACAAAATAAGCCAATACTCTCCAAAACAAATATAGCTAAGTCAATTTTACAGAATAACATGAACAATCAGTGTGTGAATGTGAACTGAAGATTATCTGTACGTTGGTCATGAAGCAAGTGTACAAGGAAATGATTGAAGCAGAAGTAATTTAACATTTTGTAATGGCAAAGTCGATTTCCAGAACTTGGCACAATAGCTATTGGTTGTGGAAAGAACTACAAAGAGAAGTTTGTACAAGGAAGGCCATCAACATCATAACATAAATCATACCAAGCTAACAAAGTAAATGTCTAATACAGAAGAGATTGATGTTTGAGAGAAGTAAAATGGTAGTGTGGAACCTGAAGAACATATCTAAAGGTCATATTGCATAGTGTGTTTATGTCCTTTGCAGAGGTGGAAAGTAACGAATTACATTTACTCGCGTTACTGTAATTGAGTAGCTTTTTTGTGTATTTCTACTTTTTTAAGTCGTTTTTAAAATCAGTAATTTTACTTTTACTTAAGTACGTTTTGTTTGAAGTATTGTAATTCGCTACATTTTAAATCATATTCGCTACTGA
>JAOTQY010000015.1:13951739-13961888 GCA_026413445.1 Dolichallabes microphthalmus
TTGTTTCGTTTCACTGTGTACTAACTGTATATGGTTGAAATGACAATAAAAGCCTTTGAACTTGAACTTGAACTTGATGTCTCACACAACCTGCTCATCCAATGCTCACACATGAATTTCAGCCGGATATGAGCAGTGTTCAAGTTAAACTAAGACTTGTGAAGCAATTTCTCCTGAATGAAAGAGACGAACATTTGCAGAAGACTTGGCACAGTATGGTGATGAGACTCTTAGCTGCAGTAAAGCATCTGAATGCTGCAAATGTTTAAAAGAAATCTGTACATCTGTGAACGACAATCCTGGCCAAGGTGGCTTGGAGCCACTGCAGTCATTCCCATGAACATTCAGAGAGTGAAGCCTGATCGTTGAAAATCATTGGATAACTGGTTGCCAACTTGCGGAAGAGATACATCTGCCCATGGGAACTGTACACACAATCATTCACAAATACCACTTGCACATTACAAGAACTCAGCTAGGAGTTATTGCCACATGTCCGGTACAGTCTTGACCACACTCCAAGCCATTTCCACATGTTTTCATCATTAAAGGAGTTCCTGAGGGGCTAGCCGTGAAGCAGACAATCTGATCCTGGCTTACTAAGAAAACGTTTTACATTGATGGTATCTGAGGTAAAAAAAACAAACAAACATTCAAATAAATGAATGAATAGCTGCTAATAAATTTAACAACTGAATGTCATAGCAATGTTCTTGCATATTACTTTTTTTTTATCTATTGCATGACTCCAACACCCCTTTTAAGGAAAGTAAAAAATGATTACAAAAGCATCTGGTCATTCTTATCCTCACTGTATTAAAAAGCTGCTTCCTTACTGGCAGCCTGCAAACAACATCTCGCAGGCCATAAATTCCCCACTGCTTTTTGCTCAGTGTCTCTGGAAATTTATAACTGAAATAAAGTTGAACTGTGGCCATGAAAATGCTCATATCCGTACCAGTAACACAGCTAACTGTTCTGCAGCAGCGCAGGGCCATAAATCAGGGCCTGCCTGGACGTGTCTGAGCCGAAACGTTTTCAGAGCCATTTACCACTGATAATGCCCCCTGGTGCTCGGGTCTTAGGGGTGGAGGTTCTGGTGAAGGAGGGTGGTGGGTGAAAAGCCCATGAATTACCTGTTCTTTCCATCACGAGCACAGCAGCTACATCAGAGCTTTGGCTGGCAGGAGAAACTCCATTAATCCCTAACACCACCTGGATAGAGATTTTCAGTAGATTCTAATTAAACATTAAGAGGTTTGATCCAAAACATAGCACGTCACAATAATCTACATGCTATGAAATCATCAATACTTCAAAATATTGTTCCAATCTCTGTATCTCATTTAGGACGACGCTTACTACTGTAAGAACGCTGAGTAGTTTGTCAATTAAATAGTAACTTTACTTGGATACAGTAGATTTCAAGGGGGAAAAAAAAGATGTTTTAAAAAAGTTCTAATACATTTAGGAATGATTCTCATGGTTATGATCAAATTCTAAAACATGTAGCATTGCTTGACTCTATAATAGCGGCATTGAAGAGAAATGATTTATAACCTCGCTACCCGCTGTCACCCAGATGCGGATGGGTTCCCTTTTGAATCTTGTGTACCCTTAAGCTTTCGTACTTATATCATCTCATGGAGTTTTTCTTGCCACTGTCACCTCTGGCTTGCTTCTGAGTGATACACTTAAAATTTCTATCTGGCTTTCTGTAAAGCTGCTCTGTAACATATCAACTGTTAAAGCATTACAGCACTCAAAGATCTTGAGATCATAGCAAATCCTAGGGGGGAGTATAAATAAGTTTGTTTGAGTTTGGTCTGGCTTGTCATGGTTTAGAGAAATCACGGCCATCGAAAGCTCGGAAGTTGGAAATGTAGTTGCAGACAAAAAAAAATATCATAGCGGTGTATATGTTATTCAGGGAATAAGTAGGTTAATCATAGCGGTTCTTTGGGACTTTGTTGGGGGTTTGCGTCTCTTCAGAATGGATTGTGAAGTCCAAAATTATGCAATAATTTTAACTCAAAATTAGTAAGGAATTGATTGACGATTCCAAGCTTCATGATCATGGAACGGTTCCCAACCAATAGAGCACTTGCTAACTAGCATGAGAGACAGCATTTTGAATGCAGTGGATGTAGTGCAATGTGTAGGGTGGTAAGCAGTTAAGCTGACAGGACACGAATGAAACATTGAAAAAATGGGGAAAAAAATTAGTCCATAACTAAAAATGTTTTTTGCAAAAGAGAAATCGTAGACCTTCGTAGTTGGCAGGTAGACCTTGGAAGTTCATAGACAGTGCATGACAGTTTGTCATGAGTTACCATGATTTGTAGTGGAGTCAATTTGATTGCCCAGCTTTTCTACTTCATAGCAAATAAACAAAACACAGATATGACACACGACTTTTTCATTTACTAGATGAACATGCAGTCCTTCAAATAAATTATAAGTAATTATTTTAATTTATGGCATATTTTTTTCCAGATCAAGTAAAGCAAGGAACTTATGGAATCACTCAATGGTGAAGACAAAATAATGAAATAATGAAATTGCAATTTGCATTTCTTAAACCAATACAAGTCTAAAAATGCAAATTAATCTGAAGTTAAAGAGAGTGCACACTAGAGGTATAACAATGCACATATTATACATTACGTTTGGTTCAGTGCGAGTTGTGTTTCTCGTGAACAGTCTAGCTTTAACTAGGGCAAGGTGATTTTCTTCATTAATCTAGACAACTCAAAGTAATGTTTTAAAACTATTTTTTTTTATTTTCTAATCAAGTTTGAACATGTTCATACAGTACTGTATATACACACATTTCTTTTTATTAAAATGTCAGTAAATTCTATTGAAAAGTTTAAACCAATATGAATGCAAAACTAATACTTTTTGTCCTGATAACGCTTTTTCCAGGGTGTGCTGCTTACACAGTGTGGTTTACAAATAATTGTGGTTTACAAATAATACAACTACGGCATGATAAACAGGCAGCGCATGGTGAGGACATGGTATATACAGTACAACTTATTTCCAAGTAAGAAATTTTACTTTAAACATTGTGATGTGCCTGTTTGTGCGCTCGTTATGTGATGAGGGAATTATGGCCAGTTTGCTATTGTTTACAAGTTTGTACAAAATATGTGTATACAAGTTAAACTTATAAGCACTGAAAAGAAAAAAAATTCTTTTAAAACTTTTTTTTTCTACAGATAACACATCAAACCCTGACTTTTGTGTACTGTTACATCCCCAGTGCTTATAGACCTAACAAGCTGTTGGACTTGGCTCCAGCAAGAGAGTTGTCAACTGAAACAATGGAAGGGATTATAAAACTCCTTCAAGATAGAGTGTGTCAAAAGATGTTAGTTTTCCCAGTTAGTTAACCATCTAAAAGTTTTTGCAAGTATAAACAAGAATAGAAAGGTTATATAAGGTAAACATGTGGCCAAGGAACATGTCACAGCGTCAGGACCGAAAATGTCTGCCTTGAAAAAAAGTATATGCCTTAAAAAATATAAAATGCGCAAAAAAAAAAAAAGAAAAACAAATTGGTGGAATCAGGAGTCAATGCCTGTAGCAGATCTGGGGGTGGGGGGATCACACGAATCACAAATCTGCACTGGCTACAGAGATGATATGGGAACGTTTGTTTGGTGGCGTTCGAATGAAACTTACTGTATAAAGATGGCAGCCTGAGGAAACAATCAAATTTCCCAGCTCATTCGTGAAGTGGGGTCACATGCCAGCTAAAGGACGAGGGCAGATGGAAATCATTTTATCAATAGTCAGTGCACAGGTGTACACTGATTTTTTTCATTTCTCTCATTCCATTAATAGAAAAGATTATAGTGATGAAGTTTTTTTTCCAGTATCATATTGCATCTTTAGACAGAGCAAAGAGTGTTAAAGCCTTTAAACTCGAAGACGTTGCCAGCAAACATGCCAGATGTCAACCTAATGAAAATAGGAATGAAGGAATATTTAATGAAAAACCTTGATGCTGCAAAGCTTATCTGTCACATGCAATTTGATAAAGTTAAAACCAACTTAATGGAGAATATTCCTTTATTCGTGTTGATTCCGCATCAAAGAATTCCAAGGTGGAGCAACAAAATACTAATTGCATGTGATTTTTATGATACAAATAATTATGATTCCATATTTTTTTTAACACTGAGTCCATATTCTTTCCTGTACTTAATCAGGAAAAATATGCCATTAATTTAAATAATATAATAACCTCTTATTTGATGTACTGCATGTCCTCCAGGTACTCCAGAATTGGTGTTCCCAAATTGCCCATAGCATGTGAATGAGTGTGTTAGTGTACAGTATGTACTGTATGTGTGCCCTGCGATGGATTGGCACCCTGTCCAGGGTGTACCCTGCCTTGTGCCCTAAAGTATCCTGGGATAGGCTCCAGGCCCCCCGCAACCCTGAATACAGAATAAAGTGGTATAGACGATGAGTGAGTAAGTGAGTATTTGATGTTTGTTTTCACAAAACCATATTGTTCAGCAATTAAACACAAATCGTTTGCTTCAAATCTTTCATTTGTTAATCTGCTCCAAAGTAAAAAATAAATAAATAAATAAAAAAAATTAAAAGCTGGGTGAACACCCTTTAAGTGTGATAATTTCATAATTTTTGCCAGGGGCTATGTATCTTTTTAATGCAATAAGACAAATGCATTACAGAGTACTTCAATATGAAGGAACAGGCATTGCTCTGCTCATTATACAAATGTTCAAGCACAAATTCGAATTATTTGGATTATAAACAGTAGATTGAGTTGTAAAATGCTTCTAGCCTAATCAGTGCCTACAATAGTATTCAACAAAGGTGTATTCCCACCTCAGGCCCCACGTACCCAGCATACATACAGATCCACTTTAGTTCTGATAAAGCAACTACTAAAGATAAATGAAGGTATGTCAAAAGATAAAATTTAGATTTAGCTTATTTTTGGCCTGTGCTAACCAACAATGAAGACAATAATGATAAATCATTAATTTAAAATTTCTTTTAAAGTTACAAAATAAAGAAAATTTTAAACCAAGTTTATGGAAAGTAATAAAATATAGTAATTACTTAATATATCAAAACAGCAGATGGCCATTTATTCGAAAATTAAGATCAAATCTTTATGCTGATGCTATTAGCTATTAGGCATTTAGGTGTTTGAGATCAGCGCAGCGACACAGAAATAGAAACACTGCCTCTGATTGGTCAAAGATTAAGATTCAATGATTTGTCACATGTACCTTTCAGTACATAGCAATACAGAACAGTAAAATATTTTTTTTCTCACATATCCCAGTAAGGAAGGGTCAGAACAAAGGGTCAGCCAGTATACAGCCACCCTGGAGCAAATAGCTTTAACACCCTTGCTTAAATGCTTCACAGTGGAAGCCTGGTGGTGCAGGGGCTTGAACCTTCGACCTTCGACCTTCAACCCAATAGCCCAAAGCTTCAACGATTAAACTCAGCCTCTAATTGGTTCAAATGAGAGTCAAATAGCCTCTTATTGATTGACAAAGCAGGAACAAAGCCTCTTATTGGTTGATAAGGCAGGAACACAGTCTCTGAATGGTCTATAGTATCAAATTGTGGACAACTTTTTTAACACTGCATATTTATCTTTCACTTGCCCAATCAGACAACTGCATGAGGCATTCCAAACTACACGTTTACTTCGTATGGGCAAGCTTTTACTGTATGCCAAGCAGTGGATAACCAGCTCACCAAAATGAGACTTCAATATCCACATGCCGCCTGTTTAGAGGATCCTATCTACTGCCCTGACAGGCAAGGTCGCGTTTGCAAATATTGCAGTACATAACGTTATTCATTCATTCATTTTCTATACCGCTTTATCCTTATATACAGTACAGTGTCGCGGGGGGCCTGGAGCCTATCCCAGGAAACTTAGGGCACAAGGCGGGGTACACCCTGGACAGGGTGCCAATCCATCGCTTGACCGAGTTAATAGTGAGAGTCTCCCACACTTTGCTGGTTTATGGGCGTAAAGTTATTGCCATTTTGCTATTTTTCATTTTACTCTTATATGTGGTAATGTCTACATGTTAGAACATTTAGAGATATCATAAAAACACACACAATCATTAAACATGGTCATAGAAACATACTTCATTAAAAATCTATGTATAAAATAAATTTTCATTGCACCCCTAATATCAACAATTTCTCCAATGCCAGAAAAAAAAATTTACCTGTAATTTTGGCTTCAAAGTGAAGTTGTGCAAATGAAGTGATTTATGCATGAAAAAATGATGAAGAATGACCTTTTGCATACTGTTTTCTAATGTGGTCATTACCAATTCCCATCCATTAAATTGTTCTCACATATTGTACAACATCTGTTCATCCATCTTTCTTTTCAAGCATCTTTTTGAATTACTCTATAGTAAATGCGGCATCACAAGACAGCAGAGCATAGTTAGAGCATGGCTCAAGTACCCACCTTCCCTATACACAAGTTCACACATGCCCACAATTAGTGTCATTCTGATAGAATAGCATTTCTTTGAACTGTCAATCGACCCAGAGAGCACAGCTAAATGTATTCTCTCAACCTCCACAATATGAATGACTATGGCATCACCAGGGCTCACAGTTGAGCTCCTCATGATGAAGCAAATTACTCGCTGTTTATTCACTTTACAACATTTTACAAGTTGTACAATTTACACAGAAAAGCGATGCATATCGGAGTTTTTCATTAGCTTTATTGTAGTATTCCCATTTGCGAGTGATTTGACAAAACTAACCTAAACAACACTAGAAGGGTATGCTCAGGTAGCATTTTTGAGCCATTTCGAACAAAACAAAAAGATAAATGCCTGATGCATTTACTGTACAGTGGAACCTCGGATTACGAGCATAATTCGTTCCGGAAGCGGGCTCGTATTCCAAAACACTCGTAAACCAAATTAAATTCTAGCATAGGAAATAATGGGAAACTCAAATTATTCGTTCTACAGCCCAAACAAATAAATAGATAAAAATAATTAACACAAAATATAAAGTAAAAATAAAACAAATTAACCTGCACTTTACCTTAAAAAAAAAAAAGGAAACAGAGTTTCTGTGTGGGGGCTGTAAAGCTGAGAGAGAGAGAGAGAGAGAGAGAGAGAGAGAGTGTGTGTGTGTGTGTGGTGTAAGTGAATGAGCGCACACACACACACAGACACAGACACACACACACTCTCAGCTTTATAGCCCCCACCCACCTCCACCCGGCTTCAAACACAAACACACAGAAACTCAGCTCTCTCGCGATTCAAAAGTAAGGTGCTGTTTAATTTGTTGTTGTTGTTGTTTTACTTTACAGCAGTGATTCCATTAGTATGCGCTCACGTGAGTGTGACTAGTGATGTTCCTTGCTCATTTTTAAACGGTTTTAAAAATGGTTTAAACGGTTTTAAAAAGTGTCTCCGTTAATGTGTGTATATGTGCGCTCATTCACTTACACCATCACACACACACACACTGTGTGTGTGTGTGTGTGTGTATTCACCCAGTAGGGGAGACGATTACCCACAATTCTGCAGCACAAGAGAGAGAAAAACCGTTGGCTCAGTTGTGATGACGTGACGCTCGGTGTCAAAACAAGAAGCGTGATACATGATACTCTGTGCTCGTAAACCATGACAATGCTCGTTTTTCAAGTCAAAATTAATTAACATAATTTTTGCTCGTCTTGCGGAACACTCGTAAACCGTGTTACTCGTAATCAGAGGTTCCACTGTATTCTATTTTCAAATGTCCATTACATTTTCAGGCAACCAATAAATCAATATACATGGCAACAGAAACAAAACCGCACACACTTCAAGATTTTATTGTCTGCCTTTAGCATTGACTAAGGTGTACAGTGTGGTCGTTAATTCATGTGTGAAAATGATTCCTCATGCTGCCAGAAACACACTTACACAATTTGAATCCTGAAATATGCCTGTTCCATCAAAAGAAGACCTCAACTGATGTGAAAACCTGGTCATTCAGAACTTTTATATAGTTGGCTGACTTCATTTTATTGCCACATAACATTGCTGAGCCTAGACCTGACCAACTGAAGCAACCTCAGATCATAACACTGCCACCAGAGGTTTGTACAGTGGCCACTATGCATGAAGGATGCATTACTTCAAGTGCTTCCCTTCTCATCCTGATGTGCCCTTCACTCTGGAAAAGGGTCAGTCTGAACTCATCAGACCAATCATCCAAAGTCCAATTTTTATGATCCCTAGAAAAGTTAAGTGTTTTTTCAATTGTGAACATGGACATGATGTTACTTTCACCATTAAACATAGCTGTGACTCCTACTGCCAGTTTTTTACCATGCATCATTACTAAGCGGTTAAGTGATTTCCATTTAGGAACCACATTTCTTTCATGGAAATGAAGTTTCAGCAGAGCCCTTACAGGTTTTAATAATGTGTTGGATAGTTCGTAACTCATTTCAAGTAATTTAAAGTAATTTCCTTAATTGTTTTCAGGACTTGTTGTAGGCCAGTAATTTGACTCTTCTGAAGTGGTGATTTTCTTTTTGGGCAGTGTACAGTAGTTTTCAGTTGTCTGCTGTATCCAGAAGTCATTCCCATAAACCACTGTATACAACAACATGATAGAGCCCTGAGTTACAATCCCTGGAATGTGTCAAGGTTGAAGATGGACCATTCCCCCCAGCAGGGTATTACAAAGCCTTTGACTCTAACACCTATCTATTTCCCATCTAAGAGGTCCTCCATAAAAATGGCTCATAAAATGCACAAGTGTACTTGAGCTAGCCTGAGAGCTTGCAAACAAGAATCTCCATTCCATCAAGTCCCAAAGTCTGTGTCTCGCCAAGCAGGGGATTAACAAGCATAAAAAGAGAGTCAACTGATTCTCATTAGCTCAGAAGATCTTATCACAATCCTGTTTGACAGAGCAGACATTCAAGGCCAGGGAAGTGGAAACACACAAAGCTCATTGACATTTTTTCCATAATCTTTTGGGTGATATTATTACAAATTTGATTGATATTCAGGGTAAAACTGACAGCACTGATTTCCTGGTCCCAGACTTACCTGTAGATTAAAATGGCGGTAATGTTTGTTTCAATGCAATACGCAGAGGTAGTGACAATGCAGAGCATGGATTCCTGTAAAAAGACTCAGAAAGAATACTGGATTTCTCAGGATTGACTGAGCCCAGTTATGTTAATGTGGTCTCACTATCACAACCTGAGATTTATTACAAAATCATGTTTCCACCATCCTTCATCAAATTTTCCCTTTATCTATAACCACTGTCAAATTTTCTATTTAGCTTTAACCACAGTTTTTTGAATCCATACACACTAATAGCATAATTACCAGTGCATATATCATTCCGCTATATTCCACTGATTTATACACACTGAAATAGAATATTGTTCTGTGATCATGTTCGCAGAGCAGGCTAGCAAAATCGATTCAGGGAAGAATTTGTGGAGTAGTAGATATTTGAGATTGGATGATTTGATTTTGATTTGATATTAGTTGTCCAGTTGTATATCAAAAGGCTTGAAACAAAAACAAACATAATTTAATATATTTATTTATTTAAATTAAATGTCGTCTGGAGTGTGTACAGTATGTGGTATGGATTGAAAGGATGATAGCAAGACATGTCAGTTGGACATAACCACAGAATTTTACTTTATTTTGGATAACCTAACTCACATCTTCTTTAGGAGTGCCTGCACATGTTTAAGATTTCCCATGTGTTTATGCCCAGCTAACATGCATTAGTATCAAAAATAAGGAAAACTTTTTGAATGTGAGTTTTGTCCTTACACTATTATGTCCTGTTTGCAGAGAGGGGCCATAAGAATGCTTTTATTCCAGGATTATACATGATAAGTTGTTGCACTGTTCAATGATATTTGGCTGCAGCTGGACTTGCTGAGAGAGCAAGAAGGCCATATCATGGCTAGGGCTTGTCTTGAACTAACCCGTGGAGACCAGAAAGACTTAGCTTTAGCGGTTAGTCCTTTGTAGCGTGAATAGTAAACCCAAACGCGGATGAACACGAACGGGCAGGATAATCACGCGATTGATATAAGGACTCTCACAATTAAGGAGT
>JAOTQY010000015.1:13969818-13983919 GCA_026413445.1 Dolichallabes microphthalmus
ACTTTACATTCTATCAGAGTTTCATATCTTTAGCGTTGTCCCTTGAAAAGATATAATAAAATATTTACAAAAATGTGGGGGGTGTACTCACTTTTGTGAGATACTGTAAATATATATGTAAAAAAAATACTGTATCTTTGATATGGTGTAGTATTATACCAATGTAAACCCCCAGTCTGTAGCATATGGTAAATTGTAACGCTACTATTGAAAAGCAGCATGGTTGAGCTCATGAATGCTATAATAAAAACTACTGAGACCAGTCATCAAGTGATTCAACAAGCAGTGGCATATTTTCCCAGATTGGCCTTCACAGAGCTCATGGGCCATTTTAAAGACACATATAGGTGATTCAGATTACAGCCTCATGCTGGTTTTGTTTTGGTGTGACAGTCACGACTTGTGGTCTGTTGATTGGGCCAGGGTCTTGGTCTGTGTAGAAATAAAACACTCAGCAAATCACTGCTGAATGCACAGCAACCAAGCATAAGAGTAATTGTAACTCAGGAACTCTGTTATTGTATGTTTGTGAGAGAGAAATTTTGAGTGATTACGGGCGCCTTAATCAGGAGACAATCCTACAGGACACAAAAGACTTGCAAAACCAGGTTTCAGCCATCTCCATGTTTGTGACAAGTAAAGTAAGGTCAACGCATCATGTGGAGTACATGCCATGAAGTTAATGTCAAATGCCATACATACTGTAAAGAATTATTTTAGACAAGCAACTATAATGTGATGGCAAGGGAAAAAATAATTAATTGTTTTACAAGTAAATCATACAAGTTGTGGAACAGTCAAGTAATTTGATAAATCGATTTAATTAAACGTGGGTTCATTTTTAGAAAACTCCAAGTTTGCTCTTTATTCTCATGCTTGTAATTTATCATTTATTATTCATACCACAGAGCTACAATTAACATAACAGATGGTGATGCATGTGGGTGGAAGAAACAAATGTCCATTGATTAAAAAGAAAGTTGATGAAAAGCTATTAAAATGAATCTGATCATTAGAAATGTAACTTCATAATCATTACAACAGCATGGTAATACAACTATCACAATTCATTATCACCATTATTTGGCTCAATATTGACATCACAGTTAAAAATTTTTTTTTTAAATTAATCTTTAATTTATTGAGCTAAATCACCAGAATCACACTGTTGTGCATTATCTTGGCTTTCTTCAATTGTATAAATATTGTATTGGTATACAGTCATTCCACTGTGTCGTCACTCACCTAATTACATCACTTCCCGAAAGATGTCACCATGAGTCAGTAGCTTGTAAAACTAAGGAGTATACCTTGGCAAGCTCTGTGAATGAATAAAAAGCCAAAAATGGCTCACAGATGCATCATATATGTGTAAATGCATATAGGCGTAAATACTCCTATGAGGTTATGGGTTGATAATATAGAAGAACTTGTGCCAGAGATATGAGTCATGCTTCAATTTCCGTTGGGACAGATTTCTTGCCCATGTCATGGTGCATGAGGCATCATGGTGTGTGAGTCCTTTCTAATGCAGAGCGATTGTGGATCACTTCTGAGTTGTACCTCAGCTACTGAAGCCTGTTAGAATTATTATAACAGCAGAATGACAGAGAGAAAACATGCCAGAAATAATAAAGGACATCGGGGGGGAAAAAAAGAAAATGCCATAGCAGACCACTTTAGCTAGCCCTGAAACTTAATAACACTAATCAAACCTATGCATGGGCTGATGAGCTGTCAGCTGTGCTGAAAGAGATGAAGATACAAATAAAAATGTCTGAAAATGAACCGGTTTCCTTGTAGAAATAAAAACAACAATTCAAAAAATTTAATATTTTGTTTAATGTAGTCATGCATCGCTCAGCCTTCACTGTCTATCATTCAAATTACTGAACATGATATTCCAAGTGATCATGACTGTCCATTGAGAAAGACAGAAAGGGAGATTGAGAGAAAGAGAGAGAATGAGAGAAAGAGAGAGAGAGAATGAGGCTGCTCTCACACTCTTCATCAGTGTTAATGAACAACATTAAGAGGGAGAAACTGAAAAAGTGTGAGATATTGTGTGAAACAGTGACAGGAAAGCGAGAAGCAGAGAGACAGAGAAAGCGTTAAAGAGAGAGACGGAGAAAGAGGGAGGGCATTAAAGAGAGGAAGGAACAGAGGGAGGAACAGAGAGAGAGAAAGAGAGAGAGATAAAGAGAGAGAGCTCTCCAGCAGTGTTAATCACCACCAATGTGTTTGCTCTGTTTATGATTCAGGCCTCGGCATCGACACTTGAGTAGGATTTCATTAGTGAAGGGAAGGGCGATTTACCGGATTAGGAATGACATGCTATATTCTAAAATCTCTTAAACTGTGGAGAGAGAAAATCAACCTATCTGAGAAATAAGTCTTTCAAAATGTTTTCCTTTTCTGAAATTTTTTTAAATAAATAATAAAAATAATACTATTTTAATAAATAAATGCATGCTCCTCCCTGCCAGGGTAAAGCCTCATGTATAATGAAATTGCATAGCTGTTCATGGGTGCTCTTTAATCACTTCAAAAGGTTCTGCATAGTACTGTATTACACAACATATAGAGAACACTAATTTGCTAAACATCCTTGATTTTAACAACAAACACATTGTCTAAATGAGCCTTTAATAGCAGTACCAGAAAGCCTTGAGTTTTTTTTTATTTGACAATGCCAAATAAAAGAGAATTTTAAGACAGTGTAGTTTGCCTCATGATTTTTTATTTTAACTGACTGCAACAGCCTTGTATTGTTGCATTTGTGCAAAGAAGAATCAATTGTTTCTTGAGTAAGATTAAAATGGAGTACGGTTGATTAATTGCACAATTGCATTCATTTATTATATATTCAGTACTTATACAGGTACACAATGAGCTCATTTGGCACTGGCAATGTTTTTGTTCTTCTTAATTTAAAGACAAAACAAGACCAAACTGTAAAGACCAAACTGCAAAGTCAGGGGTATCTGTCTCTCACATAAGCACACGTTATTGTTGCATGGTTACAAAATCCCTGAAACAGTCACAGCAATAAACACAGTGCCAAGCATACAACAGAGTGGCCAATTTTATAATCAAGCTCCTTGTGTTTGTGTGTGTTTGAGTAGGTGGTGGTTGTCTAAAACGCAACACCTCACACTCATCTCTGCAGCGGCTTCAGCCCGGATTAAACCATCCATACTGTCTGCTCTCATTTCCGCAGATGGTGCAAAATACTATCATATTTAACAACAAGAGACTGCTGTTTCATTACAATACTGCAAAATGCATGAAGGTTCAATCTGGTAGGCTGAAGTTTCTTGTCATGTGTCATGTCTAATGCTTGCAACAGGACTGACACTGAAGACTTGCTGCATCCATTCTGAGTCATGTATGTGCTCTTATGCAATTCGGAATGCAACAGACTTGAAACACGCAGACTGTACAACCAAAGGCATGTAACAGGTATTTTAAGCACAGGAGTTACATGTTGTTGTTTTTTTGTTTTTTATCCAGAAAAAAAAATCAATTAACATTTGACAAACGAGAAGGAGGTTGTATTTTAACCCGTGCAAACTGCTCAGAGGATGTCATATGTGTTATAAGAAAGCATGCACACAAAAACCGCACGTGCAGTTGTAGATACCTGAAGTGTTCTTTTCGCCTTAAAATCAGAGCTAGATCATGTGAGCGGTGCGCATTGTAAACTCACGCTCTCTCCATGCATTGATGCTTTAGGTTCTGTGTCCCCTGCTGGATCTCGTGCGTGCGCTCTCTCAACAGCAGCCGCGTCCCCTCTCCTTCTCTCTCTCTCTTTCTCCCTCTCTCTCTCTTTCCCTCTCTCTTTGTCTTTAGTCGTGTCCTGTTTTCTTTCTACAAAAGTCTTAAAGCAGACAGAAAATCCCCCAAAGGCAAATTCAAAGTATATTCCTTAAGCACGAGTGCAGGGTCCGCGCGACGAAACAAATCGGGCTTCTGTCGTCCGTGTGCGCGCGCCTCTCGGTGTGGCGCGCGGCAGCTCTGTTCTCTCTCTCTCTCTCTCTCTCCCACTCCCTCTCTCACTCACAGACTCTCTCGCGTTTGCGCTGGACACCGGACGTGTTTCCTTAGGCAGTGTTTCCCTCTTGGTCCTGTTCCTCTGCTCCAGATCCCACGGTGTTTGCTCTTCCAACACGCATGATTCTTATCACGAGGATACCGTGTGTCACTGTTTAAAAAATAAAATCGCACCCACCCGATTGAACTTACCAGCTAATTAATATTCCACTCACAACTCTGACTCAATTCAATTTACTCACTCACTCATCATCTCTACCGCTTTATCCTGGGTCATGGGCAGCCTGGAGCCTATCCCCCGAGATATAGGGCACGAGGTGGGGTACACCCTGAACGGAGTGCCAGTCCATCGCAGGGCACACTTACACACACATACTCATTCACACACTACTGCCAGGTAGCTTAATCTGCATGCCTTTGGACTGTTGGAGGAAACTGGAGTACCCAGAGGAAACCCACCAAGCACGTTCATAGAACTCCACACACATAGATCCAAGGCGAGAATCGAACACAGACACTGGAGGTGCAAGGTGACAGTGCTAACCACTAAGCCACCATAAGGTCCAATTAAATTTTTATTTGTCACTTTTAACAGGGCAGCATGGAGGCTTAACGGTACAGCACCTTCAGGGTGCGGGTTCAATACAGGCTAAAGCAGTATAGATGATGATGGAGCGCTTTTAACAGTACTTATTGTAACAGAGCAGCTTTACAGCATCCAAAGATAATTAGGTAAATTAGAATAAAATGTGTGAGAAAATATGAATGAATCAGAATGATCAGATTGCAATCTGATAAGCAATCCGAGCGCTAGGATGGCAAGGGAAAAACTCCCTTCAGTAGGAACAAATCTTGAGCGAACCCAGACTTAACAAGGAACCCATCCTCACTTGGGTGATATCAGACAGCAGGAATTACAGTAATCAACAGTCATAATGAGTGTTAGGCAGGTGGAAGTTCCCGTGCAATATAGTATACCAGAAAAGGTGTTCAAGTTATTATGGAGTCCACTTTCGTTTTTGGAGGCTCAGTTACAAACTGCTTGTAGGAATTTCAGTCCTGAACTATTGAGCGACTGCACAAGTAATCAGAGAACAGCTGTCTGCATCCGACAGCTTCAGTCTGAGACCATCTTCATGGTCAAGTGTCCCTAGTCACCACACGCATCCAGACAGACCACACGTGTCAAGATCTCCAACCAGAAGTCAGCTGAGTTAGACAGGTCCACAGAGCAGAGGGGGTCTGGATCACTGGTAGCTCAGGGGCATCCTGTGTAGCTCAACATAGAGCGGGAGAGAGAGGATAAGAGAAGAAAATAGAAAGAGAGAGAACAGTTTGGTAGGGTCACAATCAAGAGTATAAAGTCTTTACACTATATTTACACCCTCATTAACACATACATTCATTCATTATCAGTGATCACTTCTGGCCAGGGGCACAAGGGGTCTGATCTCTGGGACTAGGGATGCAAATTCACCCTTGATGGGCCACCAGACCATTGAAAGGCACCGTGCACATATTTATTCACACCTAGGGGCAGTGTAACATACTGTACAGTGCTGACAGAAAGTTTTTCCACATTTTGTTATGTTTCACACTCATCTTAAAATGTATACAATTTCTTTTTTTGTTCTTCATCATTCTAAACACAATATAATTTCAAGGACAAGTAAAAACAGATGTTTATACTGTATATATATTTTTGTTATTGTATTAATAAATAAATTCTGTAATATGCCATTTACATAAGTATTCAGGCCCTTTGTTTTGACACTTTGCAATTGAGCTTTATTGCATCCTACGTCTATCAGTGGTCCTTGAGATGCTTGACTGGAGGCCACCTGTGCCTAATTGAGTCCATTGGACATAATTAGGAAAGGCATGCACCTGTCTATATAAAGGTGTCACTGTAAATGGTGCATGTCAGAGTGAAAATAAATCCATGAGGTAGAGAGAATTATCTCTAGACCCACAAGGGACGATTGTGTCAAGACACAGATCTGGGGAAGGGTACAAGAAACTTTCTAGCGCATTAAAAGCAGTCAAGAGCACAATAACCTCCATCATTCTCAAATGGAAGTGATATGAGACAACCAACCGTTTTTTCAGATCTAGCTGCCCAATCAAACTAAGTAATCAAAGATGAAGGGCCTTGGTCAGAGAGGTAGCCGAGAACCTAAGAGTCACTGTAAATAAGATCCTGAGTTTGCTTGTGGAGATAGGAGAGCCTTACAGAACGACAGCCATCACTGCAGCACTTCACCAACAGGTCTAAATGGTTCAGTGGTCAGACAGAAGCCATTCCACACTAAAAGTCACATGACAGCCAGGTATGGTCAAAAAGACTACTTGAAGGACTCGCAGGCCATGAGGAACAAAATCCTCTTGTCTGATGATGCAATGATTGAACTAGTGCACAGCACATCACCTTATTAAAACCATCTCTACAGTCAAACATGGTGATGGCAGCATTATGCTTTGGAAAAGTTTTTCTGCAACTGGGAGATTAGTCAGTATAGTGGGAAAAGTGATGCAGATGAAATAAAGAGCAACCCTGAGTGATAAAAATTTCCAGAGTGCACAGGGTCTCAGGCTGGGATGAACAACAAGACCACAAGACTTGCCAAACATAATAGCCAGATAACATAGTGGCTTCAGAACAACTCTGTGAAAGACCTGGATGGCCCAGCCAGAGTCTGAATGTGACCCCAATTGAGCATCTCTGGAGAGACCTGAAAATGGCTGACCCTGCCTGTTCAGGCACGGCTGCACTGACCCTGCCTGTTCAGCCTAGTTGAGCTTCAACAATTCTGAGGAATGTTAGAAACTTCCAAAACAAAGGTGTGCCAAGCTTGTAGCATCATTCAAAAGCAGACTTGAGGCTGTCATTGCTGCCAAAGCTGCTTTGACCAAGTACTAAGTGATGGGTCTGAATACTTATGTAAATTGGTTATTTCGCATTTAATTTTTTAATAAATTAACCAAAAACTAAAACACAGTTTTATTTAATCTTTGTGAGCAATTGTGGGTAGAATGATAAAAATAAAATAAAAATAGGAATGAGAAAAAAATTATTGGAATACATTTAAAGATGAGTTTGCAGGCCTCCGAGTGGTGCAGTGGGCTAAAGCACTCGCCCTATCATCTGGGATCGCAGGTTCGAAACCCGGTGATGCTGTTTTCCTCTCACAGCCGGAGGCACAGAGAGAGCTAAATTGGCCGAGCTCTCTCAGGGGGGAGGGATGAGAGGTATTAGTGCTCCCATATTAATTGCACGACTAAATTTATAAAAAAAAAAAGATGAGTTTGCAACATAAATAAAATGTGGAAAACTTAAAATAATCTGAAAACTTTCTGTCAGCACTTTAGACAATCTGCTTACCTGCAATTGAGAGGAAACCAATGAACCTGGAGGAAGCCAATATGATCCCAGGTAGCACATGACACAACAATGCACGGTAAACAAGCTTACAGTTCAACCCTCACTGGAGCTGTGAAGTGGTGATTCTACCTTCTACATCACTGTGCCACAGTACTTTTTTTTTTTTTTTAGGTACTGGTAACACAACTGATGATGTGTTGCAAAAAAAAAAAAAATTCAACATTTTATTTATCTGGTCTCAAAAACTCTACAGTGGATAAAGGTGATGGATTCTTCGGCAACCTTTAAATAAATGTGCTTATATGATATGTTGCAGTGGGGATAGCATTGCTGCCTCACAGCTCCAGTGTCCCTAGTTTGATGTTATTTCCATGTCCTCCAGGTTCGCCTTTTTTCCTCCCACAACACATTCCTCAAACAACAACAATACACCACTGGTAGGTGGATTGGCCATGCCAAATTGCCTCTTGGTATGAATGATCTGGCTCCAGATCCACCACAACCAGAACAAAAAACGGTTAGGAGGAAGTAAACTATATATATATTGTGTTAAATTAAATATTTTAACTGACTACCCATAATAAAGATGACATTTTGCCATGTATAAGTTTATTGTATAATATAAATTGTAAAATAAACCTCATGCAGTTTATTACAGCACAACAAGATGATACTTACTGTACAAGATCATGGACCTTGGCACTGTTATTAACTACTGATGTGTAGAGGAGGACGCTGGGGATGCTTTGCATACTTTTGTTTTTGCTTAAAAAATTTCTTATGATCATTAATAATCTTTGCAATTAAAAAAGTTTCGTTTGCAACAAAACACAAAACTTTTCCCCCGGTTTCAATTTGCTGTAGTATGGCTAATATAGAAACACATGATTTTGCTGTATTTTCTCAGCATATCAACCAACATATTATATTGCATATTTACATAATTGCCACAAACACAATCGAAGGCTGACAGAAGTCTAGGAGGTGAAACTATTATTTAGCAAATTAATGCAAAAATTACTCTGATATAACCCCTTTCTTTCTTTCTTTCTTTCTCTTTCTTTTTTTCTTTCTTTCTTTCTTTATCACTGAATATAATTCTTTATCACTGTGTAATGTTTTTTGCATATTTTCCAAAAACCTTTTGAAAAAATGTCTAAATGGATTTTTTTTATACCTCTTCATTGGAACTGTAGAATTATTGAATGTTTTTGGACAGACAAGACTAAAATGTAAAATGTAATAATAATAATAATAATAATAATAATAATAATAGATAAATGTAGATAAACCTTTCAACAATGTGCTGACCCTAAGCATACACACCAACAAAGCAGAACTGATTGTAAGAATACAGAATCAAAGATGTACAATAGCCATCTTAGCTCTATTTGAACTCCACTGAAACCTGTGCTTGAACAGGGTAACTCAACTATGCAAACACTAAAATCTAAAGGATCTTGAAATGCTCTGTATGGAGCTGTGGTCTGCAACTTTGTTAGACATTGTTGGAAGATTAACATAGCTGTAATTGTATCCAGAAGTTTCAGTAAATATACACTGGTGCAGTGCCAGCCATTTTATGCTTATAAATTTGTTTTATGCTTTAAAAAAGTGTTCCTAACTAAATGTTTTACTACGTTGTTGTTGGGTGCATTTTCCATTGTAAAATTGAGTTTTAAAAACTTTAACTGAAAATATTATTAGGACCACCTGTACACCTGCCTATCCATGTAAATATCCAATAAACCATCCAATGTTCTCAGCAATGCATATAACATTTATTGTAAATGCAGGCCAAGAGATGTAATGTAATGTCTTGTCTTGTTGTAAGGAGAGATCAGAGCGAATGGCAAGGCTTGTTTGAGCTGACAGGGAAGGTTCAGTACCTAAAATATTTTTATAAAAGTGGCCATTATGTATATAACAGCATATAGAGATTTTAAAGACACATGATGTGCCTTTTAATGCTTCACTTTCTACTTTTTCAACCACATTATATTCCTTGTTGTATTAAAATTATAAATGTAATTTAACCTATAAATATACATTTTATAAATGTATATAACATTATACATTTAAAGAAAATTTGTAGAGGTTTATTGTAGATATTTGTTTTAACCACCTAGACATGATTCCTACAAAATGTAATAGAATCAACTGTGGGAAAAGCTGTAAATGTGGAAACACTGTTCAATATTATACATTATGTTAGCTATCTGGTTGAATACTGAAGTGCTACTGCTTTCAGTATCTTTTGTCTTCATGGGGGGGAAAAAAGAAAGAAAGAAAAAAGCTTTTTTGGTGGGTGCCCAAATTAGCTTGTCACTTCATTATCACATTTAATCAGGTGTGCATGATGTGGACTCTACACTTATTTCAGTCTTTTCTGTCAAAATATGTGAGCTCCATGTATGGGAAGTCACATGGCTCAATCAAGGCACATCCTGATTCCTAATGGAATTTCATCTGATCTTTTCACTGTGTTACCAAGTCTAAAACCAGATTCATTGTCTCGTCAGATTAGAGCATTTTGACTTACATGGCACTTTTGTTCACCCTGTAACGGGTTCGACCCTATGTGCACGGGCGGCACCATGAAACATGGACACGAGGCGAATGATCATTTATTTTTCCTAAATAAATGATCAGAAAAGGATAATTTATTTAGGAAAAATGGGGAAGGAAAGGGTTAAAGGAGGGAGGATGGAAAGAAAAGGAAGGAATGGAGTGAAAGGTGCATGTGCAGGTCCGGCGTCAGTGCCCAGCAGTCATGCGGGCACACAGCTGGCGAAAGGTGGCGGTGGGCAGAGTGGCAGGATGGAGCATGCGGACAGGCGCTCCTGCACGCTCCCGTGACGGCGATCTCTCCCGCTGCCATGAGCCAAGACCGGCCCCAACCAGCTCTCTCTGGGCGCGGCCATAGGCGGGAGTCTCTTCTGGACGTCCGTCGGCTGGACAGCTTTCCCGGCTGGGATTTGGGGCCTTAACGCGATCCTCTCTGCGGCATTTTCCTCTTTGGCGGCAGGGATGCGAATACGGGCTCTATGCGGTAGTGAAGGTGCCGCGGGAGCTCGAGCAGTCCTTTCCCACGCTGTCCCCTCGCGGAGATCAAAGAGCGGAATTCCAGTCTCCTCTTCAAATTCCCTGGGGTGCGTCATATCACCCCGCTCACTTGCCACTCTCTCATACTCCACTGCACGTCTCTTCCCGGACTAAACTCCGCACCTTGCATTTATAATGTGGAGCAACCCCGAGATCCTATTAATGTTAATTATCGCCAGCTGGCCAGAATAGGCAGCCCCGTCCCTTCGAGTACCTGCAGAAGGTGTGCCACCTACCTAGGGAGCTTGCGGAGTGAATGAGGAGCGATAATAAATTTGAGCGCACACCGTGACACCTGTCACTCAGCTTGGGGGGAGCAGAATGTTGTATTGTATCGAACTGTGATGCTTCATCTAATTAATATGACTTAAAATATAAACAATATGGGTATTTTTCATTCATCTATTATAAGTCCAGTGGTTATTGAATGCATGATGTACATAAAAGGTTTAAATACTTTTATACATATAAATTTTATACCATACAAACAGTGCTGGTTTTTATTTTACTGTAGAATGTACCAGGCTCACTGAACAAACATAAATCACTGTCCTTTTAGATGTTTCTTGGGGAGTAAAGAGCAGTCGTACTAAACAAAAATGAATTATCAATCTTGACTCATTTGAAATATTTTCTTTAAAAATAGGGGTTTGTACACAAAAGCAAAACTTTAGCAGTTGTAATAAAATTAGTGTTAAATTTGAACACCAGATGGAAAGATGGTTAGACAATAGCAACTAGGTTAGTAAACTACAGGTGAAAACCCGGTAGTCACTAAATACATTGTCCAACCAGGCAACAAACTGTTTTATAAAACTCTAAAAAATTGTTTTTAATTAAAAATTCTAAATACATTTACAAAGATATAAATGCAATGACTAACACAGACAAATGCAAGACCATAAAGTAGAAATGGGAATATGAAAGCTCCGCTTCTGGTTGGAGATGTCGTTGCATGGAATCCCCGTGTGGTCTGCTTGGGATGTGTCTTGACTGGGTACGGTTCCACTTTACCATGAAGACAATCCTGACCTTGGCTGATGCAGAAAGCTGTTCTCTGAGGACTTGTGTCTGCAGTCACTCCATAGTCAAGATAGAAGTTTACTACATTCTACCTGTGCCTCCAATAGCGAACTGAACTCCATATTAACTTCCAGCATGAACTTTCAGCTGCCTAATACACATTATGACTGCAAAACAATTCCTGTTATCCGTTATCTGAGGATGGGTTCTCTGTTGAATCTGGTTCCTCTCAAAAGTACACTTTTTAAAGGTCATATTGCATGTAAGAATACTTCCTGACAAATTGTGCTTAATAAAATATATGTATGTCACCACTGACAATCAGGGCCAGACTGGTACACAATTTCAGGCCGGGAAATCACAGGCAGACTTATTTTTTCCCTCTAATATATTTAGATATACATTATATACTGTATTATAGTTTATATACAGTATTTAAAGTATTTTATTTTTCTTGTACCTGTCACTTTTTCTGTTCGCATATTACAAATGGAACTGTCTCCGAAGAACCTAAGTAAATTTTTATTTATCTTTAAATGCCTCAGATTAGCAAACTTAGCAAAACAATGAATTGCATCCAAGATGTTAAAACAAGGAATTTTTGTCTTCTTATTTTCCTTCTAC
The DNA here is from genome assembly GCA_026413445.1 of Dolichallabes microphthalmus. Lineage (NCBI taxonomy): Eukaryota > Metazoa > Chordata > Actinopteri > Siluriformes > Clariidae > Dolichallabes > Dolichallabes microphthalmus. Next base: position 13,982,006 of record JAOTQY010000015.1, read on the forward strand.
ATGTCTCAATCTCTGACTGAATCTTATGTGTGATTATTGCACCAGGGCAAGTGTTAGGTTCACTGTCTCCAACTTCATTTAATAATAAATAAAAAAAAAGAGGACATATTTTAAACCTCACAAATGGGCCAACATAATTTTCTAAAATTTAAAAATTAGAACAATATTGATAACATTATGATAAAATATTTTTATATTATGAATCCAATTGAAAAATCAGACTTTATGACTCTTTTTTTAAAATGTCTGCACTATACTGTAGCTCCAGTCCCCCTGCTCCCTTCCAACGTATATAATATAATGTGATTTGGTGCCTGCTAAAATACTCATATAATTTCACAATTAATAATATTAATGTGTTTTATCATATACAGTATTTCAGTATAACCACTTTATTATACTATGTTTTCAAAGGACAAGATTTGCTGTCCTCAATAACTCAACATGCAGGTTTGATTGTCTAAATAACTGGCGACAAAAAGAGTACACCCTAAGTGAACATGTCAAAACTGTGTCCAAAGTGTCAATATTTTGTGTGAGCACCATTGTTATCTAGCACGGCCTTAATCCTCATGGGTGCGGAATTTACCAGAGCTGCACATGTTGTTCCTGGGATCCTCTTCCACTCCTCCATACTGATATCATGGAGCTGCTGGATATAAGAAACATGGCGCTTCACCTCCTTCCTCCTGAGGATGCACCACAGGATTCAGGTCTGGAGACATACAGTGGGGCAAAAAAGTATTTAGTCAGCCACCAATTGTTCAAGTTCTCCTACTTAAAAAGATGAGAGAGGCCTGTAAGGCCCAAGGTTTTTACAACTCCAGGCCCTTGAAATGTTTCATATGAAGCCATTCCTTCGTTGCCCGGGCGGTGTGTTTGGGATCATTGTCATGCTGAAAAACCCAGCCACGTTTCCTCTTCAATCCCCTTGCTGATGGAAGGAGGTTTTCACTCAAAATCTCACGATACATGACCCCATTCATTCTTCCAGGTCCCTTTGCAGAAAAACAGCCCAAAAGCATGATGTTTCCACCCCCATGCTTCACAGTAGGTATGGAGTTCTTTGGTAGCAACTCAGCATTCTTTTCTCCTCCAAACATGACAAGTAGAGTTTTTATTTGTACCAAAAAGTTCTGTTTTGGTTTCATCTGACCATACAGTACAGTATGACATTCTCCCAATCCTCTTCTGGAACATCTAAATGCTCTCTAGCAAACTTCAGATGGGCCTGGACACGTACTGGCTTAAGCAGGGGGACACATCTGGCACTGCAGGATTTGAGTCCCTGGTGGTGCAGTGTGTCATTGACAGTAGCCGTTGTTGCTTTGATCCCAGTTCTCTGCAGGTCATTCACTAGGCCTCCCACTGGAATTTTGCTCACACTTCCTGTGATCATTTTCTCCCCACGGGGTGAGATCTTGCGTGGAGCCCCAGATCGAGTCGGATCTGTCCCAATTTCTTATTAGACCCCTAAAGATCATCTGGATGAAGTGACTAGCAGCATGGGTACTATTTTTACCAGTACATTAGACACTGTTGCTCCCATCAGATTAAAAAAGTCAGTGTTAAAACACTCGTACCGTGGTACAACAATCATACTCGCGCCCTAAAGAGAGCAACCCGTAACCTTGAGCGAAAATGGAGGAAAACTATTCATTCATTCATTCATCTTCTGTACCGCTTTATCCTCTATTCAGGGTCGCGGGGGACCTGGAGGAAAACTAATTAGAAGTTTTTCGAATTGCATACAAAGACAGTATGTGCAGCTATAGACAGGCTCTAAAAACTGCTAGGACCGAGCATCTTAGCCAACTGAATCCAAGGTTTTTATTTAGTACAGTGGCTCACCTAACAAAACCTAAGATGCCCGCAGAGAGTATCCCATCACATTTTAGAAGTGAAGACTTTATG
>JAOTQY010000015.1:14163958-14174935 GCA_026413445.1 Dolichallabes microphthalmus
GCACTCTGCCTGGGATGTTGTCTGGTCCAGCAGCTTTCCATGGGTTGACTCTGCGTAGAGTTTTCCTCACATCAGCTTAAGTAAGGTAACGAAGTATTTGTACTTCGTTACTTGACACCTCTGCTGGCAGTCGTGACTGATGCAAGCCAGATCCTTTTATTTAGCAAAATTGAGATTAAAAGTTATATTTTGAGGGGCAAAGACAGGGATCCATACGCACATACACACACATAAAATAAAAAAAAGGGCACTAGAAGCATCCTGGAGGAAAGGGGCGGGTAAGGGCCCCCCCCCCTGCTTTTATATATAAAATAATTCTAACACCAACTAAGCACAGGGAGAACATGCAAACTTCCTGCACACAGACCGCGAGGCGAGAATCGAATTGGGACTCTGGAGGTGCAAGGCAACAATGCTAACCACCAAGCCACCTTGCCAACAGCAACACTCACTCGTTTGTCCTTTATCATTATTAATGCAGTGTCTGTGTCCAAAACGAAAGACTGGAAGTTTAATGTGGCATTTTGTATAACCCAGGCTTCTTCCAGACATCCATTTATACTTTTAAGGAACTATTTTCGTTATTTTAGTGCTAAGCTGAGATTGAATTGTCGTGTCCCGCCTCCTGTGCTGTGATTGGCTACTGGATAGTTTGCCGATTGGACAGCAGGACAGTCAGGAAGCGGAAGCGGTCCTAGAACAGTAGTGAGACGAAAAATTTTTTTTTTTCAAAAGTCAGCGTTTCGTGTCACTCATTTATTTAACTTGCCAACAAAACAAACAACTATGCAGGCACACGGAGGCTGCACAAATCACTCATAACATTGTGAAACAACCGTTTAATCAGACTAGCATCCTAACAGGTTAATAATTTGCTTGCTAGTTGATAAACAGTCCGATAGAGCAAACAGCCAAGCAGACGAGAGATCATGACAGCGCTTAAGTTTTGCGCCAACATCTCCTGGCTGTTCACGGAGCTGCCCGAGCTGAGTGAGAGGCTGCGAGCAGCTGCGTGTGCAGGCTTCCAGGCAGTGGAGGCGGCTTGGCTGTACGGCTCTGACCTGAGAGAGCTCCAGAAAGTTCGAGAAGAAACAGGGCTGCAGGTGGCTCTCATTAACACTCCCCCGGGTAAGAGCACGCGCACGTACCGTCAGAGACCTGATCCAATAAACTCGCTGAACTTTACACTATCATGCCATAACATTAAATGTAAACAAACAGTTAAAGGTGTGATGTGAAGGTCTTAGGGCATTGCCTTAGGTCTTTTACCCATCCTCCAGAGTGTGTATTCAATTGTCATAGTATTGCCAAAGTATACGCTGCTTCCATCCATCAGGCCGATTTTTTTTTTTCAAATAAATATTTACGTGATATGGACTCCCTTCTTCAAGATTCACACAGCTGGTTGCACTGCTGGTTTATCGTATTTCACTTTGTCTCCTTTGTTTAGGTGTTCACAGACAGGCTCTGAGCTTTTCACCCTTAGCTATAAGTTGAATTAGGTGTTTGCAGATCCTTTTCTCTCTTTTCTAAGATCTGATTCAAACATAAAGGGCTTCATAATAACCAGGTGATGTGGAGAGATTTAGGTGTCAGCTCAAACAAGGATCAAACCTGCACAAGGTAGTGAGAAGACTCCATCCATCCATCCGTCCATCATCAGTAGATGTTTTATCCTGGTCAGAGTCGTGGTGAATCCAGAGCCTCTCAAACTCGAGACAGGACTCACTCAGATAGATAGATAGATAGATAGACAGACCGACAGACAGACTGACTTTATTGTTCCAGTGAGGGAAATTATTGTGTTAAAGCAGCAGCAGGTTACAAAAACAGCAATAAGGGGAGGAAAAAAAGTATGTAATTGTGTCTTTTATAAATTAATACAGCATTGCAGATGTTTTATAGTAAAAAACAAACAAACTGCAATTTCAAAATCAGAAAAAGAGAATAAATGTGCAAATTGTCAGTATATGTATGTGCGTAAAAAGTGACTGAAAAAGAAATGAAATTGTCAGGGTATGAATGTGTGCGTAAAGTGACATCGTCGTTATTGTCATCTGTTACATAGAGGTGAGTCGTTGTACAGTGCAATGGCGTATGGTAGGAATGATTTTCTGAACTGTTCTTTGTGACCGTGAAGCTGGATCAGTTCGCAGAGAATGAACTCCGCTGCCTCTGTTTGGGATCATGTAGTGATCATGTAGATAAACACCATCTAGCAATTTTGCACAGCAACCCGCACAACTGTTTTTTTTTTTTTTTGGGCTATATTTACTGCTGCTTTTTGCACAGGAACTGTTTTTTTTTTCTTTGCTGCTGCTTTCAACATGAAATGTTTACTGCATTTCTTGTTGTACCTCAGTTCAACTCTGTCTACTGGTTGGAGCCACATTTACAGTGCATAGCATTCAGTCATGTTTATTAATGTCTGCACATTTATGTGGTCTTTTTGTATAGTTCTTAACTAGTTTTGTTAATTGTAGTACTCATGTTGTATGCAGCACCTGCTTCTGGAGGAACATAAATTTTTTTTCATTGTGTACAAAACTATGTACTGTACGGTTGAAATGTCAATAAAACTAGACTAGACTAGATTTACTTGAACATTCATCACAAAACACCATGCACAAATTCATTCACCTCTGGGGTAGTCCATAGCTACCAACCCAATAACCAACACGTTTTTAGGAGGCTGGAGAAAAAACTGAGAATCTGAAATAAACCCACATGGACATGGGAAGACCATGTGAGAACTCTACACTGACAGTACAATAAATCAGTCAAACCAGCAACCCTGGATCTGTGTCAGTGTGCTGTCTGGATTGAATAATTAATTTTTCTTGTTTGCCAGATGCTTTTATTCGAGGCGAATTAGATTTGTGCCTGTGATTATACTACATGAAAATAAACCATTTTAAAATGTTCCAAATACACTTTTTTTTTAAAGGAAAACAATGCAATTTTTTAATGAATTTATCTACAGTTTAGTGCAAAGAAAAAGCATGTCTAGACACGTCTTGATCTTTGATGTAACATGTCCTGTTTGATCAGTATTGTCAGAGTGTGTCTGTTGCGACTAAAATACCACCCTGTGCTAGTTGTAAACGAACTATTCTCAATGTATATCTTGGATCCTATTGTACACACTGGCTATTGAGCAAATGTATGTTCATCTGGTGCAACTGACCCTTGTTTTTAATGGAATTTAGGTGCTCTTGGCTCACAATAATATTAACAATAACACAAGCGTAATGCAACATAATATAATATATAACATAATAGCTCATAATCGTGGACCACATCAGAATCTATTGGCAACAAAAGAACAAATATCGTGTTGCTGTTTTTTATTGCGTACACATTGGCATGTTTGTCTTGGCCGACAGGCTAGCAGAGTTTGGACTTTTATCCTACGTCTTTCTGAGTGAGTGTGTCTAGCTTCAGGGCTGAAAACCTACTTTTCTGCTCAATTTATAAGCCTTTTCTCTTCACTGTGGAACAGATCTGATAGAACAAGGAAATCCTGAACCAGTTTTATTTTATGAAATGTCCCATTCTGAAACATAGATTGTCTGACCGTCCTGTGAATACCACTGATGCCTGAGAGGGTCTTGATTAATTATGTTGGCCTAAATTTAGAAATAAATCTTGGTCAGCTGATGTTGATAAGTTGGACAGGGCTGCTATTATACTATTATGATACAATAAAATAGAGTGGTGTTCAGGCGTGTGTTTCTGTCTGCTTATTCGTAATGAAACTGCACAGCTGTCCTGGTTCTTTGTGGATAGGCTCCTGACATCTGGATCCTGCTCCTATCATACTGAGAGACGCATTCAATTTCTTGCTTTATCTATACCTCCATTACAGTGATTTAACAGCTAAGTCTCCATAGTCTCCATATTTAAAAAATATGTAAAAACTCATGAGAATCGTGAACTGATGCTGAGTCTTGTGAACTTTAGAGCTATTCCAGGCCATGTGCTGTTTATTGGTTTGCTCATTGGAAAACGTACAATATGATTAAGCAAGAGAGGCAGTAATGTATCCTGAATATAGCACAACTGTGATACGGTCATAGGCAAGAGGGCGCAGTCCGATTGCAGAAGGCATAACAGCCATTCAATAACCAGCAATACAGCACCACCTCGAGTGTGATATTGCTTTTATAAAACAGTTCCACAAAAAAAAAAATCTTCAGATTTTGATTTGTTCCTTTATTTAACCAGTTATTTTGCTCAGTTTTAAGGTTTTACAACTGTTTAAGCTAATTATCTGTGACAGCTGGAGTTAGCGACCAACAGTTAGTGTAATTACCAGGAGTGGAAGTAGTTTTAAATTCTTACCAGTACTATGTGAGGTGGTGGACAATCCTGTAAATCTTCCAAGTTTCTCTGTATATTTCCACTTAATCCACTTTATAATATCAGCTCCGATAACGTCCAGGTTCCAGGGTTGAATCCCAAATAGCGTTAAATGGAAAGCCAGTGTAAAATCCATTGTCACACACACACACACACACACACACACACACACACACACACCTAATAGTCTCCTTGATCAAGGGTTGAAGAGCGGTGTGGAATTCACCCTTGTGATGAGCTAGTTCAGATGGTTCAAATGCGATTGGGAACAACATAAAAGCAATTATTAAGGAGGGAAAGTGTTTTTATAGCATTATCACGTTTGCTGCTTGCTCTAAGTACTTCTGTGACTGATTTTGGATGTGTTTTTAAGAAGGCAGTTGCTCTCTCCTCATTGTGGCGGACAATACAGACCTACTTTGACCCACGCTGTGACCGCCAGTTAGTGTAATTAACGATTATAGACCACCTGAGACACAGTGAAACATAGGCTTTCCACAAGTGGTGATAATGGGCAGTAACACCACTGCGACGTGTATCTCATCCAGTCAGGTTGCTCTGTGAGAACTAAGTGTATATTGAGAATATATTTTACTGTCCCCATGGGGAAATGGTGCAATTCATTATCAGATATTAGAGAAACATAATGTATGTTAGTGCATAGCTTAACCCATATTATAAAACAACACAGTGTAGGTTTAACATCCTGTTAAGGACATATTGACCTGCCCCCTGTGCTATACACTTTAATAATTGCACATCTTCACATAATTCACAACATCGCATCATAATACAAGTTCTTGAAACAATGAAGTCTTGAGTCCTTAAAGAGGCAAAGATTGAAGTGAAAAAATAATGGAGGCAACTTAATTACAGACATTATGTAATTTTTTACTTAAAGTTGCTTCAAAAATCAGACTCGGCAATAATGAAATGTATTTTTTGTGTGTGTTTTCAGGTGATATCAAGAAGGGTGAGCTGGGTCTGGGTGCTGTGCCAGGGAGAGAGCAGGATTTCAGACAGGGTTTGGTTCAGGCTGTACAATATGCTAAAGCACTGGATTGCAAGAGGTACTGTTAGTTTGTTTGTCATATGTTTTGTTACCATATTTTCTTCTACAAGATAGAGTGCTATGCTACAAGGTCCTAAAATTGGACAAGGTGTCCCCAAGCTTGCAAAACCACTAAGCATGAGAGCCTGAATTACAGTCCGTAACTGTATTATTTTTGAGTGGAAAGTGCATTCTTGTTTTTCTGTAGGATCCATGTGATGGCAGGGCGTGTACCTGCAGGGGCACAGCTGTCTGAGGTTGGTGTGGAAATGGAAAGGACCTTTGTGCATAACCTGAAGCATGCTGCAGATATTCTATCAAAGGTAAAACGACTCTTAAACCTGCCACTTGTCTTTCATCAAGGCTTATTGTATTACTAGAGAAAGTTATATTGGCAAGAAAAGCACTGACCTTGTTTGTGCTGGATAAGATGATGGTGAATGGTTATGTTCTGTATGTCTGACATCAACATCACAAAATGTCTGTTAGTAGTAGGAAAAGCCATACCATGGCTTTTTTGAAATATTCAATATATATGTAACAAACAGGACCTGATCAGAGGCAGTCAGAGAAAGTATATCCATAACAGTCAATCCAAAATGGAGGCAAGACTGCAAAAAGCTGTAAAACATGGCTTGTACAGCTTGTACAAGAGAATGAAGGCACGTAGACTAAACAGTTCTGGATAACAAGAAGTACAGAAACTATAGTGTGAAAACCAAGGACACAGTACCCCTCATAATCACTGACTGTACACACTTTGGAAAACACACAGACAAATATACAACAAAGTCATGGGAACTTGGAAATAGCGATCAAAATAAAATTGTCATAAATTTAATGTAAAATTGTCATATACTTGTGTGTTCAGTTTTTTTTGTTTGCATGTCCCAGGCTGGGTTAAGTGTACAGTGTCAACCATAAACACCTTGTAGTAATTTAGGGCGCATTCACATTAGGGCCCTGGGATCCTTTTAGAGAACAATTTCACTCAAGTCTGATTTATTTTGATCAATGAGAATACAATCATTCTGCGTTTGGAACTGTTCAGGAGTCTGCTGGAAAAAGTGGTCTCAGGAATAATAGAGTGTACTCAGGCGCAGATCAGATCAAATATGGAATCAATCATACCTGAAAACGGACGTAGATTACTGTTTAGACGCGAAGTCATCAGTGCCCTGAGCATGGTACGAATCAAATGCCCTCAGGTTCAAGGCCTCATTCACCCAGCAGTGGCATGGCTGGAACTTTAATGCTTAACTTACTCATCATTAGTCCATAACCATGAAGTCAATACTGGGAAAGACAGTGATGAAGTAAGAAACAGGAAGAACACAAAATGCATTTTACACATTATAGTCCAGCAACATACTGCTACACTGATTTAGCGGTTTAAGTTTTACTTTGCATTTCATATGTTAAAATATTAATATGAAATGTTGAATAAGGCAGAATAGTTACAATATTTAAACATTATTATTATTATTATCTGTTATTGCAATGCAATGTGTTAACTTGGTTTATATTGTAGCATACCTGTATATTTTGTAGCAGATAAAGCTTGTTTCATTTTCAGGAGGGCATTATGGGATTGATTGAGCCTATCAACACAAGGATAACTGATCCTAAATACTTTCTGGATTCCCCACATCAGGGTAAGTTTGGATTTGCAATGTACTTACTCTAAGCCAAGGTACTTTCTCTGAAATGAACATCTCATTCAGAATGTAGTTTATGTCCAAAAAGGAGTTAATATTAAATGATTTGTGCTCCCACTAATGTTTGGTACCTTTTTCTAGCGGCTGCAATCCTTCAAAAAGTTGACCATCCAAACATTAAACTGCAGATGGTGAGTCCTCTCAGAAATGACATATCATTTACAAGGGTTGCAGGTAAAAACAGGAAATAGGAGTAGAATTTAACCCAAACTTAGAGACTACCAGTATTTCCATGTACAGCTGTATTCTATGTCTATATTTATCAATATTTATTTTAGGGATGCACTGATACCGATATCTGGTATCGGCCTCGATACCACATTTTCTAAAGTACCCGTACTCGTTAAAAGTCCCCCGATACCAGGGACCGATACCACGGTCTGAGAAATGTCTATGTTTGAGCGGCGTTTAAGGGGTTAATCATAGGCGCCGAGTGCCTGCCCCCAGGCCCCGCCCCCAGCCCAGAGCAGGGAAAGCCGTGGCGAGACATGTCAGCCGTGTGGAACTATTTGAAGATGATAAAACAAAGGCGGACTGCAAATTGTGCTCAGCGAAATTGTCCAGAGGAGGCTCAAAAGGTAGCACATTTAACACAAGTAATTTAATCAAGCACAAGAGTTTCACGCAGCAACGAGCCATATTACATGCGAAACAATTCCGCGTCTGTTTCTGTAAATTTAAATCATGTTTTTATTATGTACTCTGTATCGGCGAGTACTGAAATGCAAGTACTCGTTTTCCAAAAAAGTGGTATCGGTGCATCCCTAATTTATTTTGTATGCACTCTATTCTTAATCTACAGTAGTCAGGTATTCTAAATAATGCTTGCAACAAATCAAAATGAATGAATACAAGAATAACACGGTACTGTACTATACTGTAAACTGATTCAGATACCATAAAAAGAAAAACTAAACCATTAAAAGTGGGAAAACCGTATTAAAGATGATTTCATTAAAAATAATAATAATAACAACAACAGTAATAATAATAATAAAAATACTACTAATAATAATACTTTTGCAACTGGAAAACTACAGTGCAGTGTTTCATTTCACATCATCCAACAATTATTAGACTGCATTGTGGATACTCCAAGAAGTTTTTGGCCCATACATGTTAGGTTGTAATGATTTACACAACTGCCTAATCCTTCAAGATACTGAACAACATAGTGCCTTGGATATATTACATTGTCAAAATTATTGGGCACAAATTTTTTATTTTTTGTTTCGACAATGCAACTGTCAAGATCAAGGGTTTTCATTTCATACAACCATTGTGAACTTGTAATGAACCTTTGAAACTATCTAAAATTCGGAGAAGAGCTGTTGTGTAGCAGCTATTCACATTCCTGTTCTACTTTTAAGTTTCTTGTGTTGGTCTATTCGATAGATATGATTGGTATGAAAAAATAACTTGCATTATGGCCCTTCAATGGATCACAAAAAAATGCAAATTGTGCCATGGCAGAATTTGAGTTTGACAATTTTCCTTTAAGTAATGAAAACACTATCAGTCATAGAATATAAAGCTAAAGTATAGTAGTATATTAAAAGGCTATAATGACAAAGGTTATAAAGATTGCTCAGTCAGGATAGACTATGCCATATGCTGTTAGAATAATATGGATAGCAGAGAAATGTCCATATCTGGTTTTTGAGGGTCACGAACTCACATTCCCGAGATTTCTTAGCTAAATAAATCAGATCGTTGGGTAGCTCGAAGGCACACATCTAGGAGGCAGAGAAATGCTTATAATGCTTCTCAGTTCACTTTCTATTGACAAGTTTTACTCTGAAGAGACATTAGAGCATGGGGATACAGTGAGATGTGATTAAGGACCTTGGAGATAGTACACCAGTTGAGAAGCACGAGATTTCCCCTAAATCACTGTGATGTCTCTTGAGGTTTCTGTGTGCTCTTGACATTAGCCATCATCTATTTTCCCTTCCTGCAGGACATTTTCCACTGGCAGATAATGGATGGAAACCTGACGCAGAACATCCGGAGATACTTCCCTTTAATAGGCAAGGAATACATTCAGAATCTATGTTTAAACTTTCTAGAGGAAATGTATTTGTTTAAAGCTAAGCAGAAACCACTCAAGTGTAAGTTCAGTATAAGTGGACGCTGAACTATAAAAGCAACAGGATGCCTAACTAAATGTGTTTTATCCTCACCACTAACCAAGTCTTTTGAAGCCTTTTCAAGGTTGTTGAGGGCATGACTATGAAAAATTTTAATGCTTTACTTACCTTTGTGATGACTGGCCAGAGGTATGAAATGGAGGGGAGTTTAATTAAAAGTGCAGATATCCTACTTGTACATACAGTTGCTGTCAGAAGTATAATTACACCAAGTATAAACATGAATGCTATGGCAATATTGGGCTTACAATAAATTTTTTTACTTGTCTTTTTCTGGGGCAGAATTACTGTACTACACATAGCATCAGTCAAAGGTTTGGACACCTACACATTCAAGGGAATTTCTTTTTTATTTTCATTGTTATATTGTCACATTGTGGCACGTTACTGAATACATAAAAGCGTACATATACCAAAACAAAACCATATGAAATAACGGATACTAAGTTTCCGCATGTTTGATCGCGAACGTTACATGTCCGGCATACTTTCTCACAGTTTTATACCATATATAGCCAATTGTGTTAGTATCCTAGTACCTAGACAATTTTTGTTGGACTTGTGAACAAATTGGACTCGGAAAGGAACTTGTTCGTATGTTGGGGACTTTGTGTCTCATTCAACACAGTTGGAAAATTGTTCCAAATAAGGTGGAGGATCCACTAGCTTAAAGTTGGCTTACCATTACACAGCCAGATGTGATGCGTGTTTGAGGTCAGTGTTCTGTTGGAACACTAATTCATTTTAAAGTTAAAATTGTCTAGCTGATAAAGTTATGCTGAAGAATTCTTCCTTCTTTATTATTCCAACCACTTTGTGTAATGCACCAGTACCACTAGGATCAAGACAGCCACAAAGCATGATGCTACCACCACCATTTTACTCCTTCAAACATAACTCTGACCAAAAGTTGCCACTAGCAGGCCTTTTCAGCTCCAAGGTGTCGGATTTTGAAGCAGGGATTTCTTTCTCGAGCAGCATCCTTTTTGTTCATGGTAATATAAAACCCGCTAGACTGTAGACGGTGACACTGGTTTCCAGGATCTTCCTGTTCATAGCAGGCTTGTGTCTTGGTGGTTCCTGACCAATCGAAGGTGACAGTTTAGGTCTTGTATGCAATTGGTTGAAATGGGAATGTACTCTACAGTTGTTTAGAAATGGCTTTAGGAGAGAGACATTTTACCATCCTCTTACATAGATCTGCACCTAGCACCTTGGTAATGAACTCTATTGTACTGTTTTGGTTAATCCAACGGTTACCGTCTAGCAAACCAATTCTATGTTGCCACAGAGAAGCTCCCAGCAGTCAATCATGGTTATTAGCAGAAAGTGAGACCTTGGGATTGGCAAATTAAAAGTGTATTTTTGACCATGTGTATATAATTTTGTTTTGATACGAGTAAATCCCCCAAAAATGTAAGCATATGGTTTAAATACTTAGGGCTTTCCTCTATTTAAGATGTATGTTGTACAATCATTTCGCCCCAGAAAGAGACTGGGTCAAAGAAATCACTCAATCCCAATAGTATGGCATTCATGTTCAACATTAGCATTTGTAAACTTTTGACAACTGTAGTTAGTAATGTTCAGATTATATAAACTGCCTGGCCAAAGAGAAGTCACAACTCCAATTTAAAGAATTAGTGTTATGTTGTTTCAATTGGTCTAGTCTCAGCAATGCATTCATTCATTCATT
>JAOTQY010000015.1:14349690-14360501 GCA_026413445.1 Dolichallabes microphthalmus
CCCTAAGTTTCCTGGGATAGGCTCCAGGGACCCCCGCGACCCTGTATATAAGGATAAAGCGGTACAGAAAATGAATGTATGAATGAAACGAAGGGCACCAGCATGACAATGCAGCATCCATGAAGACAAAGTATTCAAAAGTTGATGTGAAAGTTGATGTGAATGCTCATTGCACCATAAGCCTTCTTTCCCATCATCAGTGATTGGCCTCTCTAATGGTCTTTTGGATGAATGAGCACAAATCACATAAGAAACTGTCCAAAATCTAGTAGAAAGCCTTCCTAGTAGTGAAGAGGCTATTATAAGAAGAAAGGGGGTCTCAATCTGGAACAGGAAGCTCAACATGTACATACTGTATGAGTGTCATGGTAAACTTTCTGCTATATAGTGGATATCAGGAATTAATCCAATATTGCCATGACGGAGAATATATTTCTCTAACCCTGCTTTATATATTGCTTCATATATAATTTTTTTTTTTTGCAGTTGGGGTAGGAGATTTGATAACTCATGTAACCCTCCTCACAAGCTTCCTACTCCTCTTGCTATTTTTTTTTTTCAAATCTGAATTCATAATCATTTAGGATGCATTATCTTTTCAATCCCAATAATGCATTTGTATTCACTTACACGCCTGGAGGATATTCCGGATACGTGTGGTAGTCATATTGTATTAGCGTACTCTCAGTTAAAAGCAAGTAAAACTCTGCCCATAAAATGCTCTCTTTCTCTCCCCCCCCCGGCATTATTCACTTAGATCTCCAATGGTTCATCCTTTGAACTTCACTTTGGTTGATTAAGTTATGAAACAGCAGATGGCTGTCAACAAGGGATCCTGATTTACTGTCATGTGTGTGTTGTTATCTGCTGACTTCTCAGGACGTCTAATAGCTCAAACCTACTTTTGGAGCCTTGGGCCTTTCTGGAGACCTTGGGCCCACACAACATAAAGCACACACAAACTTATCTGATGAGTGCAAGGTCCATTTGTATAGTATGTCTGAGGTGGAACTCCTGAATCCAATTAGACACTGGCTGAATGACCAGCTAAGTCATTTATTTTCTCAAGAAACAAATGGAAACAGAAGGTGTTAGAAGTGTGACCCAGATAGGAAACAGCTACAGTATCTCCCTGAGAGGGTGAAGGCCGTTGAAAATCAATGTTTCTGAGCTGAAGATGGATAGTTTTCTTTCACAGACTTAGCAAACACCTGTGCAAAGGTCAAGACCATAAACTAACAGACGTTACATTAAAAAAGCTCACCAGTGACATGAATTAGCACCCACCCCAGGTGGAAAATTGTGCCTCTGTCCACAAGCCCCATAAAAACCACACAGTCTTAATAGACCTCATGGTGTCTCCGGCAGACACAGCCGGGAATGAGCTTTCTGAGGGTCTGCATTCAAAAAAAAGCATTCACACACAAGATAAACAAATGCAAAAAAACAATACTGAGTGGTCACCGCTCTCAGAAAAATCATTATAAATCAGTAGGGCAGCATGCTGGCTAGCACTGTGACCTCGCGTCTACAGGGTCGGGGGGTCAACTCCCGCCTTAGGTCTGTGTGAGTGTAAGTTGGCATGTTCTCGCCATGGTTGGTGGATTTCCACACACAGTCCAAAGACATGAAGATTAGGCTAATTAGACAAACTGCCAGTAGTGACTGTGAATGTTTGTCTCCTGTGATGGATTGGCATTGGAGTACCCTGCTCAGTGCCCCGAGTGCTGGCTTCTCATTAGCCTGAACAGGGGATGCGGTAAAATGAGCGAGTGATTTACCAATCTTCATTTTGAAAGTGTGCCATATGTCAGGTCTTCAAACAGCTGCATCAGACAAAAAGGGGCACTAAAACCGAGACAAAACGCTACCCGAAAATAGCAGTTGTGTATGGTGCTTCATGTCTCGTCTAGGTTTAGTAACACAAAAGTATAATGTCGATGCATTAGCACAAGTGTATTGTACAGTGTACAACACACAGTCATGTTCTGGTCCAAAAAATCACACTTTGTCATCATCGTGTCTTATCGAGAATCTGAAATGCATCCTTAAACCATATTGTACATTAAAAATTTGCTGGTTTCATGAGTAAATTGTATGTTACTATGCTCGTGTACCTGCTTAAAAGCAGTGTGTTTTTTTTAAAAACCTGATTAGCTTCTCCCAATTTGCAAGAAAGGGGTTTTGCCCTATTTTATTCAGAGGCAGGAGTGTGGGCTTGATAAAGATGAAAAGTTTATTTCACACACATAATATAGGCAACATATTTTAAGACGAATAGCTTACAATATTATGTTAAACTGATAAATATCAAATCAAGGGCCTTGACCTCTTTAATTAACAAATTCACTTTTGAGCAATAAGCAGTAAAGCAATAAGCATTAAACACATCTTATATGAAGAAGCAAACCAACAGCCAGAAAAATGTCTGGAAAAATCATTACAGAATTTGTATAGTCCATCACTGAAAATATGGAGAATATAATTGGATTTTAATGTATTCTTGTTTTAATTAATCAAAGTTTCAATATGCATGATCCCTATTAAGTTTTACAGCTGGGCGCGATGAAAAGAAATGAGAATCGCCATTAAACATGATTAAAGTTTTTCCTTGACTCTGGTAATTTTCGTGCTCATAATGAATGTCTGGAAAACTGGGTCATTCTCATATCTGTCTTATGAACTCCAATCAGCTCAGGAATATTAACCGGAATGCTTGGTTTCAAAGGACATACATATAACTCTCATACGGGGCCTTAATTAAGGCATTTATTAAGGCATCATAATGTAAATAACCGGACAGCTTGAGGCTTCTTGGTGAACTATAGATCTTTTGCACCTGATGTCACTTCTGGATGGCAAAAGGGACATTACTGGTTGTACAGTATGTCAATGCCAAAACTCACTCACATACATCTTCAGCAAGAAAACACATCTGATAACGTTAAGTCACCATAAACAACACTTTGTCTCTTTTGTCATCTGAACTGTAAATCCTAAATCCCACTTTAATCCCCGATCAAGGGCACTACTTGGTGTGAGTGATCAATACCCTACATAGCACACTAGCTTTCCATTTTACCTTATTTGGGATTCAACCCGGGAATGGTTAGTTATACATTAATGAGTACGTTTGTGTAAATGTTAGTATTACTGTAGTTAACGTTACCTTAACATCGAGTGTAAAGCACAGAAAATCCCATTGCACCGACTCATTTGCAAGAGAATCATTGGATGAGCTAACACAATTTCTATTAAATTTGACCAAATCCAGGAGGAATCAAATATTTGTACACCTATGGTTTGATAAATCAAGGTGATCACGTTATGATAAATCAATCGTCTAAAAAAATTCATATCATTAGAGCATTCTGTATCCATTTTCACATACTTGTTTCTCTTTTGAATAAGTTACCAACTCCACCACAACATACTGTATATGAAAATAACCTTTTATCTGTATGACAAAGCATCAAGTATTCCAGTAGGTAATCAGGTAATCCGATTGTTTTTTTTAGCTCCAAAATACACCTTGAACATAATTACATGAAAATACATAGCAGCTTAATGTCAGTTAACAGTACTTCCAACATGGTCGTCATGTCATTGCAAAAGGTCTATGCAAGTGATAGCTTTTAAAAAAGAGCCGAATAATAGTCTATACAACAAACCAGATGATATGGGCAGAAACATCAGGTTTGACTATATAGTATAGCGTTGTACAGTAGATGGATACTGTATGATATCCTTTAATGTCTACTTTTTAAAAAAGCTATACAAATAAAATTAATAGAACAGAATGAGAAACATACTACAAAAGAACACTTCGGTAAAAGGCAGCTTGAAAGATAAAAAATTGCACATACAGCTGTTGAGTTCTCTTAGTGATCACTTGAAACAGCAGGACGTTGACCACTGCTGAGCATCAAAATAAGGAACGATTCAGAGTGTCCAAAAGAGTCACTTGACCTTAACCCCACTGAGTGCATATTAATAAATACACCTCATTGACAGCCTGATGTACAATACATTTTCAGTCTTTTCAAGCATAATTAAGGTGCATTCTGGGGGAAAAAAAACTGGTGTGCATAAAACTGAACTATGAGTCTAAACATGCAGTTTAAGCACTATGCACCTTATAACATTTGCATTTGATAGAGGATCTGGCAAAAAGTGGGAAGTCAGCGCAAAAGGAGGCTGAGAAAAGGTCAGGAAATGCGGATATACAGTATATTCCATTTAATGTGCTAAATTTTGGTCAATTACTGGCACCAGATATTTTTTATGACATTGAAGCAAATGCTGCCAATTTTTAAATGTTATTGGACCTGCAGTGACAAATTAATATTCTTATTATTCTTATTATTCATCCATTTTCACATACGTGCTTCTCTTTTGAATAAGCTACACACAGTTTAAGCACTATGCGCCTTATAGATTTCTATTAGATATTAGACACAGATGTTGCCGATTTCCCAAATGTTCTTTGTCCTGCAGTGAATAACGGAACGTAGTTTAAATTCACTAAAGTTCAGTTTAATCTGTACACCGCACCTTTTCATTAAAAAACAATTAGTAGTGTCATTATTAATACCCTCCACACTGTTTACCTTTTCATTATTTAACAAGAGATTCATTAATTAAGACGTTATCTATGTTATGAATCTTTCATTTATTAATTACCGAGCTTTCTAACAGTGCTGTAGTTCTCAATTTAGACAACACCAGCATTTAAACTGCGATCTGACCTTCGTAGGCGGATCCAAGTGCAGTTTGCATGAAGCGCAAACTTAATTTCAGACGCATTGTAAGAGCACTTTGCAGGCACATCAATCTTCATTTAGTGCTGTGCTTCCTGATGTACATACTTATGACCCTGCTGTGGAACAACAGACTAGAACAAAAGAAGGACTTCAAATGTTTGCGTTCTAGTCAGTAAAACTCGCTACAAGATAAAAATATATACATCACATAATGCTGAATTATCTACTGCTTGTGTTTCCGAAGGGTTGTGACCAGAATAGGATTCCAATGTGTAATATTTAGGTTTAATACACAATAATACATGCACATACTGTATATGTTCTCATGATTACTGTGATTTCTGCACTTCCTTCCTTGCTAATTCTTTCACGAAGCAGCAAAAGCAGTGTAACACTGTTTCATCTTGACATCTGGGTAAATCAATATCTTCTTTTTTCCTGAGTCTGGGACTTATTGATCACCATTAACCTCTAATTAAGGCAGAGAGGGGCACTGATCCCTTTTTAGCCACCGGGAACAAAATGTTTTTGAGATCAACCCCCCTGGGTTCAGTGAAAGGTTCTAATTTTTCTCGAATGCAATATTTTAATCGGAGTTTAAGAACTGTAATGAGTACGGTCAGGCCCACTATCATACCCAACAGTATATGTATTATTAGGGCTGCAGGATTTGGTAAAAAAAAAATTTCTCAATTGCAATTTAAATTGTTAAATGTACCGTTTATAATGTATTACATTTATTTACTTAACACATATTAAACTATATGTACTACAAACTACATATGGCAAATGACAAACTATTCAAATATTATCTGCTATAACTTACTGCGACTGGATAATTCCAGCGCTCCATTTCCTGATATTTATTAGATTAATTGTGCAGGACTATTTACTATTCAAAAATAGTAATTAAATAATAAGATTTTTGTGTAGATAGCTTTGCAAACCCTTGACCTCGAAGGCCACAGTGCTAACCACTACACCACCATGCCCCCCTTTTCATTAATTCACTGATATTAAATGTAAACCCCACTGCTGGAAAAAGACTGTAATAACAAATTACAATCAGAGTGACGTGACTTCACTCATCTTATGAGGTTCTACAGTTTCTCACCCTCAGCTAAATCACACAAGTTCATAATCAACTTTGTACTATCTAACATGATTCAATGTTTTTATTCTTTCACAAATCAATGAATTATTGTTCACAATTAACAACAAAGTTGCCAGTTTCGTACATTTTGCTTATCTGTCAGTTGAAAATGTGATTAATAACATAATTAGTGATAACAGAATGCGCCTTTTTCTCAATTAAAATTTTATTTAAAGAGTTATAATGATCCCAACAAATTATTTATGTAAGACAAATTAGTTTAAGCTGTTTGTGCTTCATCAATCAGAATAAAGAAATAAGAATAAGGCTGCTGGAAATGCCACTCTCATCTCTCTGTCCTCATTTAAAAATGAGCCTGTTTAAAAGTGCAATGTCCAATACTAAGCATCATCCTCTGGTAGTAAAGAGGAAATTAATAGATGCTGTATGTGATCTACAGAGAAATATTACGCAAAACCATTACCATTACCGCTTATTACATTATAATTAGCAAAATTCTTCACAGCAAATTAACAAGTTTAAATTATTAATCATTAACATCCCTAGTTAACAATAACGCTCGCTTTATAATCATTTAGCGGACTCGGTATTTTGGTTTGTTGCATTTCAGAAAAATTTGAAACTTTCAGTGAACCCATTATCTAATACAAAGCTGAAACTCAGTGCTCACAATGAACAAAATGGGATCCATTATGTGCTATTATTTATCAATTCTGAATGATGTCATTTTATTTGGTTAAATCCCTAATTTATTGGGGGTGGGAGGTGTCAAGTCAAACCTGGCTGTGATGAAATTTTTCATGAATTAATTTTTCTTTTCTTATATTGTGCCCGTTTCTGCTCAAAACTTCGGGATCTTGTGGATTGCAACCTGACGCTTCTTTGTAACAGTCACTAGGAGAAACACAACCAGTCTGTGTAGAACTTTAATTAATTATAGCGAGCATATAGTTTTAAAGGAGGCTGTATGTACAGTATGTGAACTGCGATCCTTGCTGAGGTGGCTCGGAGACAACTGCAGTTATTCCCGTGAACATTTAGTGAGTGGCACGCTGATCCTTAAAAATCATCAGATGACTTGCGGAAAAGACGCATCTGTCTGTGGGAACTGTACACACAATCATTCACGAATACCACTTTCACATTACAGGAGTTCCTGGGAGGTATTTCTGGACATGAAGCAAGCACTTCCACTGGGTACTGAGAAAACTTTCTACCTTAACGGTATCCCAGCACTAATGAAACGGCATTAGTGTAGCAGGGAATTATATAGACAAATAATGATAGTTGCACACTGTATTCTGTTGAACACTCTTCATATAACAATGGTACTTGTACCTGCTCTAGTTTTTTTTTAGTAAGCGTTACAAGCTGTGTCATTAAGACAGCAAACTTGATATCTCTAATTACTTGTAAGGATGATTAAAGTCCATGCTGTGTCAGCCCAACAGGAGGATCACTTAAACTAGAGGTGCATCTGTATTTGTGTTCATGTTGCATTGTTCCAGCCTAGTCTAGAATTACACAACCATAACCCATACAGCATCTGATTTTTTCTCGCCTAAACATCAGGATCTTTTGGATTTCGGTGTATAGAAACCTCCATTACTCTACAGTAAATGATGTCCTTATGTACAATATGTCTATACAAGCTCTGGAGGAAAAATAAATACACAAATCAGTATCAGTGAAATTGCTTCGCCCTTTCAAAGTGCACATTGTGTAACAGTCACTAGGAGAAACACAGCCAGTCTATGCAGAACTTGAATCAATTATAGCTTGGAATTCTTACTGTATAGTAACATTGCATCATTTACATCATCTCTGAGATTCTGCTATCTGGTGACAGGCAGAACAGCATGGTTCCTTTCAATGAGTCTTCCTCATGTCATCTAACTGGCTTGCTCGTTAGCGATTGACATCTGAATCCAGAATTCTGTGAAGCTGCTTTGTGATAATGATGGTATACCTGCATGTACAAATACGTTATTACTGCTACACAGTGACAGATAGCATTCTAACATTAATGCGGAATCTCAGCATTATAACGCGTCCTTATCTCTATTATATGCTCATGTTATTTGAATATGGAAATAAATCTCCTCATTTCGCTGATTCCGTTAAAGTGGGCGTGTTATGTTATTTTGGAGTTATTTTGTTATTTTGCAGTGGGATTTAATCCCCTGCTGCAACACTTGAACATAAAGGACAATAAAAACACCTGGTAATCTGCTTTAATTAACACCAAAGTAGCATGAACTATTTGCTTTCATCCATAAGCTACATGGACCTGTTCGTTTCCTTATCGTCATTAATATAATAATGCGCACAATGAAAGAAAATAAACTAAAACAAATCTAGTAGAATGGTTCGATCTCTCTGGCAGGACCGTGTCATCAAGTAAAGGCCACAAGTAGGCACAAAGAAAACATTTTGAGAATGTAAATATCACCCTCGGCGTGTGTATGAATCAGCTGGCCCAGGAGAGGACACTGACAAACAATCAGTTATGCACAGAAATCATAGACAGCTTAGTAAACAGGAGTGATGGGCAGAGAGTCTGGCAGTCCACCAATTAATAGGCCTATCCTTTAATTACGGCCGCCCCCTATCAGCCTGTTCAAAGGAACTACAGAGGGAGTCTAATCGTCATGAGAGCCAATTATGGCTGAAACGGGAACATCTGCTGCCCCTGAAAAGCCGCCCGCAAGCATGTTCACGTGCCGTACTCCAGGACACAGGCTCAGACAGAGGAGATGTGACGGACAGACTGAACGAAAGGCGGTGCACATGCGACTGCCAGACATGAAGTTACAGACACAAAAAAGAAAAGAAAAGACTAGTTATATTTTGAGGTAGAAAGTACTCTTAATCTAATGATTTTCAAATACCAGTTTACAGCATCAAGTGACTCGCTCCAATTAAAGTCTGTTTGTTGAATAACAAGGAAAAGGTTACTTGTCTGCGCTGTTTTCTTTTGTATCGCCTAGGTTCAGGCTAGATGACTGTTGAACATTAGCAACCCACACATTTTACATAAAATGCGGCTTGCAAGAGATGGAGGCACTAAAGTAGAAAAAATAGTGTATAAATAAAGCCACTGGCCTATAAAGCACATGTTTGTAACTATTCATGAGCCAGTAAAAGGATTATGGAGAATGATTCACACACTGAGTGAATTCAGGAGAGTCACAGACATTTTCACTGTGCGGAGCTTTGCTTATTGATTTATCTAGAAATAACTCTCTTTGAATTGTCTAAGCAATACACGGCGTACTAACAAAAGAATCCCGTCATCTCTCTGAAGCCTTTACTCCAGCAACAAGCACTAATATAAAACAAAACTCCATTTTTTGATTTTGTCTAGGCAATTTTAGTCTTTACACTCTCGGTAAAAAAAAAAAAAAAAATCCCACTATAACTTTTACAGTAGCTTCTACTGCCTCAATAGACTTTAGGGGATAAAAACAGAACAAGCACTTCACCCCTGGTGTGTTACTATGCCCTGGGCTTACAGATGTGAGGTTGGTTTAACATGTCTCGGATGGTTGTTGTGGTTATCATGTTGTCAGGGGTTAAAAAAAAAAAAAAAAAAAAAAAAAAAAAAAGATGAGTGAACTGCTAGATCTGTCTATTGAACTTTGGACAAGCTGGCTGACCGGGAAAGAAATGCACACATAATGGAGTGTTGTATTTTCTTTATACTTATTTAATCACAGAAGAAGAGGTTTTTAACTCCTCAGGAAATACCAGAGTCACGTCCATCTGTTGCTACATCAAAAGGACATGAGACATTCGCACGTTCTATGGTATTCCGGGAAAACAGAAGAGAGAGAAACTAACCCTAAGAACGAGGAGCAAGAAGGGGAGAGAAGAAGGAGAAGGCTTAACACCATCTAGAGAAAGACACTAATACTGTACATATGTTAAGGACGAGCTTGCTAGTGCGTGGGTAGCTCACAGACCACTTTATTAAAAGAACAAAAAAACAACAAAAATATTTTTATATATATATATATATATCACTTTTTTTTTGGTGTTACATTATCAAAAATCGCACGTGCATTAAAAGCCTTTCATCTGTTTTTTCCTCCAAACTCAGTGAGCGAACTAGTCTCGAACGCACTCGTTACACACGCTTACACCAGTTTTAAAACACCCCGAGTGCTAATTAAACGGAAACCATGTGTGTTAGAAGCCCTGCGTGTCAGAAGCTGCACGGCCGCGTTTCCCTCAGCATGGGCGGTCACTTTCAAGTTGAGTTTTTTGAGACTTTGGAGGCATTCAAAGCTGTTTCTTCATAATCCTACAGATGGTACACTATGTACTATTCACAAATTAAAATTTTCAAGTTTATTTAGAAATAATGATTATAGCAAATAACAATGATATGTGCTGCTAAGGAAAAAATTTCGCTTTTAATTAAATGTTAAAATGGTTTTTAAATGAGAAAATTTTAAATGAGAAAAAAGAAGCTATTGAGGCAAAGACTCAGTTCAGAGCATGAGTTTTGCAAACCATCCACAATAAAAACATAAAACATACATACATGCACGTAAAAATTTTTTTATTAATAAACATACATATTCATACATTTTAAAACATTTGAATTACGTAATGTTTTTAAGAAGGCCATCCAGCCATTCAATTGTTCCTGTGAACATTCAGCAAGTGTAATGCCTGATCCTTGAAAATCGACGGATAACTTGTTGCCAACTTGCAGAAGAGTTCCCATTTCCCAGTTCTGTCTGTGGGAACTGTACACACAATTATTCATCAACAAGACTTGCAAATTACAGGAACTCTGCTGGAAGTTATCAAGATCTCTCAAGATGGCGCCGGTGAGGTCGGCTGCCATCACGACTGCTCCGACCACCTTTTCTTTGTTTTTGTTTTTTAAGTTAGTTTTCAGTGTTTTAAAATCGGCAAAATCA
>JAOTQY010000015.1:14389483-14401379 GCA_026413445.1 Dolichallabes microphthalmus
ACTTGAGTAAAAAGCTTGAGTTGATACTTCAACTTCTAAAGAAGTCTTTTTAAATCCTAGTATCTATACTTCTACTCAAGTAGTGAATGTGAATACTTTTGACACCACTGGGTGCCAGTCCATCACAGCAGCACACACTCTTTCACAAGTTATAGTCAGTTTGGCAATTATTTGGGAATAATACATTGTGTAAGACTGCATGTTGGCCTAGGGGTAACACTGTCGCCTCCATGGTCGAGGGTCCAAATTCCTACAGTGTGTGTGTGTGTGTGTGTGTGCACGCCCGTGATGGATTGGCACTCTGTCCAGGGTGTACCCCACCTAATGCCCTAAGTATCTAGGCCCCCTGTACACAGGATGAGCAGTCTAAAAGATGAATTAATAAATTGTGTATCATTTAAAATGTATATACTGTAAGTATGTATTTATACCTGTGGTATTATGTGCAATCTGTAAGAACTGTAATGTATTTTACTATAACCCTTTATGTATTGACACTTATTATTATATAAAACATTTCGGTATAAAGATCATTAATTTATTCATTCTTCGTAACCACTTTCTCCTCACCAGGCGTTCCATGAATCTGGAGCCAATCCCAGGAACATTTAATGCAAAGCAGGTTAATTTACACCTAATGCAACAACAATCTCTAGCAAGGCACCATACACACTTAAATACACTGAAGGAGATGGTCAGGATCCAACTGGGGCCTTGGAGTTGTGAGTCAGCAAAACTACACAGCGCACTACTGCACCACATCTGTGCTGATTATTAAACGAATAAAAATTGCATGTTTCACCATCGTATCACTGTGATATTCAGAATACGCCGCAGCTGCATTTTTTTACACCCACAAGCAACTTGTGATCGCAAGATTTTATTGCTTGTGACAAAAAATAAGGTTATACAATATAACATTTCTAACTTGTACAAAAATACACATTTACAAATATTGAAGACACCCATTTCCATAAACTGTTTCAATAGTAAAATAATATTCTAAGCTTTTAAATGCTTTAATTGTATGACCAATTATAGGCCTCTTAAATACTGTAACTCTATTATGGACAATTCACTTATAAACATAAACGTGTAAAAGAATTTTCACGACACTGTAACATACTGTACATCACTTATTCTTCACATATCCACCGACTGGAGGGTGAAACCTTTCAATCATGTGCCCACCATAATATATTCAGCACATTTAATGCAAACTGAACAAAGGTACAGGATTCTTCTCTTTCATGAGTGGGTATAACCAGGACATTCCTACCAGCAGCATATATTTTAATTGTCTAACATTAGACTATTAGATTTAGTATTATAACATGTGAACTTTTAACAAAGTGAACTTTAACTAACAGTTCATAAATCGAATGAACACTGGCACAAAGTCTTTAGAAAGCCTCTTCTATAGGATACGGCTACAAAGTCAGTGCAAAGTGGAAGAGAACATCCATCCATGCGTTACAGAGACACCCTTTCAGCAGAGCCATAAAGAAGATGGCAGGTAATAAAGGGTGTCAGTGGTCTGGTTTGCTGAATGGACTCTTAAAGTTGGGCATCTCCTACAGAAAGAGAGAGCTGAGAGGAACTGGAGCATCACAGGTGTCCCTCAGGATTCTTCTCCAGACTGTACTGTTGGGTTCTTCCAACCTTCCAGCCTATCAGAGCCAGCATGGCGACGCCCATAATTTTAAACAGCACCTGCACACCAAGATACCTGCAACGCATAGACATTATCATTATTATCATCTTCTTGAATATCACAAATAATATTACTATCATCTTCTTATTGCCATAAAGTCTAGCACATGTTCCATAACAGATAACGTTATATAATAACAGATTCGTTCACCACTTTCACATAAACATCTGCAGTTAATTTGTCCTAGAAATGTACATGGGCAATATTTATTACTTTTTGATTTCCAGCCCAAAGAGACCCTCAAATGTATTTAGGTCAAGTAAAAACGTTCCCATACCTGTTCCTAAGCAGGTTGTTGTCATAGTAACTGCAGCTGAGATTTTTCATGCAGACTTTTTTCCACAAAATGCAGGTGGAGTCGATTGTCACCCCGAAAAGGGCGGGAGCTGGTAGCCACACTACATATAAAAACAGAAAAGCAATTACTTTCCTTCCATGCTTGACAGAACCCTGACATGTAGCTGTTAAATGAAGTAAATAGATCACATTTAGCTGAAGCTTTTAATGTCTGACTGTGTGCCAGGTAGACTTTAATGCCCATTTTATCATATGAACTTTTATGCCTCAGAGCCTCAATCCTCATAGTAAGTGTGAAACTAATGAACTAAAGTCTTGAAGTAAGACTTCGCTTATGAAAGTGATGTGATTTATGGGCTGTAGGCTGTTTATGAACCCGCTGCTCTCTAACAACGATTCAAGATTCAAATTCTAACTCACTTTGCAGTTCTGTTGTGCTGTATGCATCCACAGTGGTGTCTGATTGCCCTTACATATGATGATAAATCTCTCCAACATCAAGAATAATGTAGACCATAAAGAAATTACACACACTGGAACAACTTCATAGTATTTCAGTATTATTACAAGGTGTCCCAAAAGTCTTCACACATGGGGGAAATTATCACCTTCTAGCAAAATATTTTTTCATACTTGGTTTATATTTTATATGGTGGCGTAGTGGCTTAGTGGTTAGCACTGTCGCCTCGCACCTCCAGGGTTGAGGGTTCGACTGTGTGTGGTCAGATTCTTCTGGTCTTCTCTTTTGAGATGAGGTGATTTTCAGTTCCAAATTGCCAAGAGTGTGTGTGTGCTAAATAAATATATGTGTAAAGAAAGCACCTTATTAGATAAACCAGTTTTCAAATGAAAAAATAAATAAATTGGCTCGTGGGTTGTGCATGAAAATAGAGAGGAGAAAGTGTGACGAAATTACCAGAAGAACTCTGGCATATTCTCCTAACAGCTGTTTTACTTACATTACTGTTCAAACGTCTGGGGCACATACCAAAAAAAATGTCATATGAAAATATTATTCCCTTAAAGGAAATTTCTATGAATAGCACTAAAGAGTAATAAAATAAACACAGTCTTTGCTCGAAAATAATCAGCAGTGTTAGATACAGATTTGCGCAGATTTATATGTAAACTAGCTGTTAGGTTTTCACTGAGCATGCACGAGAATATTCCAGAGTTCTTCTGGTAACTTTGTCACACTTACCCATTTCTATTTTCATGCAAATCCCAGGGGCCTACATTCGTTTTTTTTTTCTCCACAAAAAAAAAATCTCTTTTTCTCTCTGAAAAAACTGACTTGTTATGTAATTTGTTGCTTTCTTTACAGGCATGTAAATATTCTTCTGTATATGTGAAGGTCATGGTGTACCAGAAAGAAAAACAGCACAAAGATCATTTAATGGAAGACTTTAAAAGTGCAATATCATGCATTATACGATGACGTGTTAACACAAGTTTCTTGTTGCTTTTGGGACACCTTGTAGTATTACTCTATTAGATATTAAGGGCAGTGTTTGCTACAGGGCTAGAAAGTTGTATGTTGTGTGCTACAGTAGGTCTGGGAAAGCACAGATTGATAAAATGCCTGGTGTCTTCAGAACACGAATAAACCCTTTAAGCTCACAGACGTCATGAATGAGTGTAGACTTCCTCGGTAATTATACATCTTTGCTATTATGAGCCGGCATTAAATCCTTTATAACAGTTAACAATGAACTGTTTCAGAAATATGAAAACCACAAAGTTGCTGAATTGAGAGTTAATCCAGTCAGGAATGTCAAAAAAGTAAAACAGAAATTAAAAATTTTAATAACATTGGATGTCTCTTTAGGTAAAATACTGTATATATTCCACTGAGCTAACATTGGAGGTAGTATGTAAACTACTGTACATGTTTACACTGAGAAAAGTAATGGTTACTGATTCACCACAAGGGGGCGCAACAGTACTTGGAAATGCCCTATAGTGAGATGTCTTTATTCATTTTCTTCTTCTTCTGTAACTACACTGAGCATTGTCACCTGTTCTCTCCCTGTGTAAACTTGTCACTAATGACCTTGGTTTAGGACTAGATTAAAAAGAAGGAAGATTTTTTTTTATGTGCAATGTCTAAGTCGACTAAATCCACCTAACAGTTCACAGTCCTGTTCATACCAGCAGCGGTAACATATTTAAAACATCATTGCAGTATGAGACTTTTCCAAATGCTCTCGAACCTGATACAGAGAGAATATGTTTAAGTAGAAAGTATTTAAGAGTGCATTTCATACTCACCAAGAACTCTCATGAGTAGGAACTGAACTCCTATGGCTAAAGATTTGTCCTCCTGTGGCACTGTCCTGCATCAAATGAAATACAGTCAAACTTTTGAAAATGCAGTACATGTCAAACTTTTCTCTGGGATTCAGACATCTTGGTATCATTAATGTAACGTAACAATCTGGGTTTTGAAGTGTTTTAGAATTTACACCACAGAGATGTTGAATGTTTCGATTCTGGTTAGTGAGAAGGTTGTGATTAATATTGTATAACTGCAGCGTTTATATGAAACTGCTCCAGTAGTTATGGCACTGTTTCTGCAGAAAAACCTGCATAAGGACATGTGTTTAAAACTTGCATGTTTTCTGTAAGATGACATTTATAAGGTTTACAGTGTAAGTGCTTTGTAACACTTATTTTACAAGAGATTCTGAGATTCTATAATGTCTCAGCATCTTTCTGTCTTATTAAATTCTTGTAAATGAAGAGGCTATGTAAGGAAAATTAGTCGCTGTACCGTAATTCATATAAATTAACTTGTTTTGCAGATATTCCACAATATGTAAACATAACTGTAATTAAATAAAATGTATTACATGTGATAAATGTAATCTTTGCTACATTGTTGTAGAATAAGGGCACATGTGGTTTCCTTTGTGTGTGTGTGTGTGTGTGTGTGTGTGTGTGTGTGTTTGTACCTGAGTACCATCATGTAGATTGGGTTGTGTGTCAGACTGGCGATAAGGGCTGCTATAGAGATGAGGAAGATAACAGGCAGGAGGAGGTGAGGGCAGCTGTTGGCACAGGGACCGGGACGTGCACCCCCAAAGCTCGTTTTCACACAGCTGCAGTTATTGAAGGACTGTGGGGACACATAGAAGGATTGTCGTCTGCTTACTGCATTTAGAGCCAATTTTATTGTCATATTTCAACTTTCATAGATCAAAGAGTTGTTAAATGATTGTATGTGTTTGTCCTAATGGATTTTATTTGTGATTTATGATGACTGAAATATTGTGTTCATAATGGCTCCCGGTGGTTTATGTAATTGTATTCTGATGCAATCATCTATAAAAAAGAGACGTATAAATTCCTGGTGGTTTGTACTAGTAACCAAAAGAATCCCTAATGAAAGCCTTTGCCAAGTTAAGTTTTTGTAGAAACTTTTAACCCAGATCCTGTTAAGATATGTACATACACGCATTTACACAAGAACTTGATTTTACTGCGATACTACAGTAGTTAGAATAATTTTACCCAGCTTGCTAAAGCTTTGCACAACATTATAGCTTTTGGACATGTTTTAAATGATAACATTCAAAATACAGTATAACATAAGCTATACTGTTAGCAAACATGGTGATCTAAGAATCTCAAACTAATACGGCCTCTGAAGACGTCCCAGTCGATCAGCAAGCCACTTAGCTGTGTTTAGGAAGATGGCTAGCTCAGCTAATGATTCTTGGGTAATGATACACTTTGGGTGGACAAAAAACAAGTAGGACCACTGAAGCATAACGTCTTTAGTAATGACCCCGGACACTCAGGTAGGGATCGTGACGAACGTCATTTCAAGTGAAATCTTTTTGTGTTTGTCTATTTAAACTTGCGTATGCAGGTAATTAGTAATTAACTGACTCATTATTGATCAGTGTGCATTGTGTGCTGCCATTTGCTCGCTGTGCTTTCTTTAGTCTTGCCCTGACCCTGAAGCTCTACTAAGGCACTACATGAGCTCCAATGATAAATAAAGGCTACAATTCAAAAAGTCGTACACATACATTATATGGGAAAATGTATGTGAACACCTGATATTTTTGGGGGAGGTTTTCATTAGGTTTTGGATCATGGCTGTGGAAATTTCTGCCCATTTTGCCACATTTAGGCACTGGTGGTAGGTCAGGAGGCCTTAGGATCAGTCAGTATTTTAGTTCAGCCCAAAGATGTACAGCAGGGTTAAGATCAAGTTTCTATGTAAACTATGAAACTCGGATACTTCCACTCCAACCTTGGCTAACCATGTCCTCATGGACCTTGTGTTGTGCACTCTGTGTAGGTCATTGTCATGCTGGTTTGGGCCCTTTAGTTCTAGTGAAGGAAAACTGTAATATTACTGCATACAAAGACATCTTATAAAACCGTGTGCCTTCAAATGTGTGGCAACAGTTTATGTAAGACTGAAATATGGAGGTCATGGTCAGGTGTCCGCATTGTACTGAATATATAGTATTCCTCATCTATGTTCTAAAAAAACATCTCAGCCACAAACCTAATTAAGAGCTCGTTATGACGAGTTTTTTTTGTTGTTTTTTGTTTTGGTCAGGCCTTTGAGGTCTGAGTCTCTTACCTGAATCCGAAAATTATTATTGGCCTTGGTAAAGCTGGTGCAGCCTGCATGGCATGGTGAACGGTATTCAATGTTGTCATCACCACACACTGGATTGAAAACATTGTTCGAACAAGAGCAGTTGGAATTGCAGACCGAACTGTAGGACATTAGGAGAACAAAAAAACATGGGTGTTCTTAGACACAGTGATTATGCAGAAGGTTTTGATGTTAATTGAATTTACAGGCAGCATGAATATGCAGAAACAAGTAATGCAAGTCTGTCTTCTAGCCTAATTAATGTCCCATTTCATTTAGTGGAAAACAAACAGGCCTTGAGTACACTACTTAAGTTCCCAGTATTTGAAATCTTAGTGCTTTTCTCATTTGGTGCCACAGTCAGTAAGGGGACAGATGCAGTATGAGCAGCCAAAGAGGACATTGCAATACAGTAATTCTCACTACCGTTTTCTTCTCCATTAACAACATCCACAGAGTGAGGCTAGGCTGATTTAACTACACTTATAAGCTTCGTGTCAAACACATTAGCCCACTTTAGAAGCTGACAGCAGACACAGAAAAATCACAGCAGGCCAGAACACACACACTGTGCTGAGTGACTAAAGCTCAGAAGAAAGCAAGGGCAAGGTTTTATACAATAAAGACTTTACATCTATGACTGAGTTACTAGATTTGGTGACTTATTATACCTATTTAACCACAAATCATTAAACTTCTCAACTTACTGTCCTACATTTAATTGTTCCCAACAACCAATCACTGTTGTTCCCAATGACCAGTCGCTGAGCACCCATGCCCTTCTCTATCATTTAAATTGGACTCTTTTTTTGGCTGTATTTACAAGTTATGAAATCAAGTTAGACCATCTGTTACTGATTTATCATGTCGATTTCCCCACTAGACCATACAATTGCATTTTTGCAAGGATAGTCTCTGTCCTTGATAGAAATTTTTATATTTTACAAATATGTAAATAGTTAGCTAGAAGGTCTATGTTCCATCCATTTAACAAAATTTGTCATGAAAATTCACATGGTGATTTAATATATATGCTAATTATTCTCTGGTGTCACCTGGTGACCTCTGGTGAGTCACTAGTAGAGAGCTCTGGAGCTGATGGTCAAAACCAGCAAGCAGCACTTAAACAGCTGTATGGTTCAAAAAGGCACAGCTGTTTAGAACTTTAGCAGAGGCCTGACTGATCATCTTATTTAAGCATGGTTTATGATAATTATAGGAAATTATTTATCTGAATGAGTTCTCCAGTGATCATTTTTATTACGAGAATCCAAATAAAACATCGAAAAACTGAAAAACATTGATGGAAAGTTCCCCTTCATTGTCTTTGTATTATTATTATTATATGCTTTTTATGCCAGTATTGCTTTATACAATTGCTTGTATGTGAACTGTAGTGTTTGGAAATCCTAATAATTTCATAATAATTATGTTTGGAATGCTAACAACATTATTCTTTCCACTGATGAGTATCACAACATGAATTTGTACCACAGGATACACAGTCAGAGATGCATTGCACAATGATGAATGGTTTCTGGGTCACTTAACAAGAAAGAATCCAGTATACTCCAATATCCAGTATTTACGTTTGCATATAATAAGTTTTACACACACGCAATAAGGTGCCAATCCACTGACTGGCCTGTTTTAGGAGGACGGGGATACCCGAATGCATAGACAAAATTGAAATGCGAAGCACCTAAGCTCAGAACTGAATCACATCGGGTGATTCAGTGTGAAACACGTCATTAAAACTGTTACTATTAATAAATTTTCAGTCATTTTCTGAAAAAAAAAAAGTTTGTTTTTCTTTAGATTATTTTCCAGAAACATGGATCACTATCCTGTACGTTAGATTACTAAACTATCCTGTACTGTTTGAATGACTATTTAAGTTGGGGAATGAACTGGAAATAGACAGAAATATATTCTAAAAAAAAAAAATTACCCAGGTAACAATATTGGTGTCAATGTTTTTCATACTTCGTACTTTTCATAATAACCCTGTCAGAGTTGACCTAGCATTGCACAATGTTAACAAAGGATCACTTCTGATAACAACCCAATGCCACCCAGTGTTGACCCAATGGGATGGCTGATGTTAGTCCAATCTTGGCCCAATTTGGTATCAGTTTGGTATCTGGGTAAGTTTACATTTACATTTATCTACAGTGACTTCCGACTAACTTTTGTTCTTGCATGTCACCGCCTGAGAGCAATAAGGTATTAAAAATGACTGGTATTTGCAAAGCTGAAACAAAAAAGGTGCTTTGGGCTCTTTATATTTTATTTATGGCCCCACCTGGGTCATCAAAAGTGTGCTGATCATATAGCCAGAGGCATTTTAGGATATATTTAATGACCATAATACTATAAAAGATAAAGTAATGCTGTGTATCATTGTGACCTCTATATTCAAACTAATGAACAGGACAGGAGAAGTAAACCGTTGATGCTGCATAGATTAATGTAATTATAAGCTTGCTGTCTTATACTCACCTACTGTCTGGATAAACCCCAGCGACTGTTTGAGTGGAGCAGCCCATGAAGAACAAAGGAACACACAGTACTGTGGAGAGAGTGAGCACTACCATGGAGAAACGTGGAATGGCTCGAAGTGACAGACCCCAGCATTTCATAATTACACCTCCCAACAACATCCCAATGGCTGCTGAGGGCAGGTTGACGGAACCTAGACAAGCAACACACATGATATCAGTTCTCATGAGAAAACTTTAACTTTGTGTTCCAGGTCGTGTACCATGTATCAATATCTATATTTTCTCTCTGCATTATTCTAAAACACACCTATGAGAAGACTGCTATAAGCAGCCGAGGTGCTGTACTGCCGCTCCAGAAATTTGTTGAGGAAGGTGGCGAGTCCGGCCATCACCACGGAGAAGCAGCACTGGGACAGAACCAGCATCAAGAAGAACGGACTGAGCAGCAGCCGCACAAACAGGCGTGGGAACACTGAGCAGAGAACACACGTGCATGTTTACACCTCTCCATGTGAACACGTCATGCAGTCAGAGCTGCTAAACCCTTAAAATGTAGTCAGATCCTGTTTCAGCAGAACCCAAAGCCAGTATGAGTCAAGAAAGAACCTGCCAGGCAGCACGCACAGTGCAATCTACCTGAGTAAGCAACAAGCATATGATTGCTAACAACCTGAGAGCTTGAGTCATGTCATCGTAGACGTGTGAGCAAAATCAATGGTAGATTTATTTACAAAAATGTTCAAGCGTGTCACGTTTCCAGATCTAGTCATGACCGGAAGCAGTGTACTTACTTTTGAGGAATTTCAGCATGCTGGCGTCAGAACTCTTATGGCTGTCTTTCAAAATGTTCCTCTCGTGTGTAGTGCTCTGCAAAATAACATAGAGTGTAAAAAAATCCACCTTGGTTTTGAAAATGATTGGTATGCAGCACTCAGTGTTCGCATAAAGCTTTAGGCATTTCGTGACTTGTAGAAGTTTTTCT
This sequence comes from Dolichallabes microphthalmus, assembly GCA_026413445.1. Taxonomy (NCBI): domain Eukaryota; kingdom Metazoa; phylum Chordata; class Actinopteri; order Siluriformes; family Clariidae; genus Dolichallabes; species Dolichallabes microphthalmus. Next base: position 14,399,602 of record JAOTQY010000015.1, read on the forward strand.
TTTTCTTTTTAACAGGAAGAACAACATTCTAGAGGAATGTGGATGACAACAATAAGTTTATGAGTTACACACAAAAGGGTACAAGACAGGATTCACCCTGGATGAGGTGCCAATCCTTCGCAGTGCACAGGCACACACACTACACACATCTGATCGTACATTATGGGCAATTTGGCCTAGAAAGCATGTCTCCGGACTGTGTACCTGAGTACCTGGAGCAAACCCCTGACCACGACGAGAACTTGCAACCTCTGTGCACCTTGCAGACAGCAGTGCAAACCGCTAAGCCTCTGTTGCCTTTGGCAATGGCTTTAAAAAACTGCCGTATTTCAGCACCAACATTGAAACAGACCAAAGGCTTTGTGTATAGAAGATATGCAATAGTAAGACTCACATTATCTACATGCATGGCCCGGGGGAAGAAAAAGTAGGGAAGGGAGGTGAGGAACAGTCCCCCGGCAGAGATCAGCAAACCCATCCACCATGCTCCAACCCAGCGAGGGTCAATAGGGGTCAACTCCTGACTGCCCACTACAAATAAAACAAAGCATGAGTAGATTATTGAATAGGGGTTCAAACCAGTTGTTAATTTCTTTTTGATGCAATGCTATTGTAACATAAACTTCTAACAATAAATGTGAAAATTACTGTCACACTTTTGCAAACTATGCATCATCCAGGTCGTCCTCATCAAGTTCCCATAGGCAACTTTAGCTCACAAATAATAAGCTTTTCAGAAATGCTCAGGAAATATATAATTAAGTTAAAGACATTTTAAACATAGGGAAAATACCCTTAAAAAAATGTAGGTATTATAAAAGTTCACATACCCATGTTACGAACAAAATCCAAGTGAAAAACAACATAACAAAATACTTTTAAACTATCCTGTAATGCACAGGCTTGTCAAGCACAGTTTGTAACTCACCAACACCTAAACATACCCAGTGAACCGATTAATTCATAGACTTAGTTGAATGTTTGAGCAGATGAATCACCAAACTTTGCTAGACCCTGGCCCGGCTTTATGGGGTAAGAACTTAAAAACCTAACCCATCTGGATTTTACAATTTTATTCTGCAACTATTCGTTTGCAGGGGTTGTGTTTAAGTCTTTTCCAAAACACTGATTTTCCTTTCCTGGAGATATTCTTTTTTTCTTTTTCTTTCTTGGGTTTGTGCTTTGGTGGAAGATGGAAATCTTCTTTATCTTCAGCTGTCTAAGAGAGACCTGCAGTTTTTTGGGAAAACAGAAAGCGTTCCATAATTCCCTTTAACTCACTAGAGCTTGAAAGCTGAAGAGAAGCACCCCTGTAGAGTGATGCTGTCACCACCCTGACTCATAATCTGTTTTGCCAGATCAACCTAATATACAAACACGTGCTTCCAATTTTAAAGCAACAATGGCAAAAAAACCTACATAATGAAGTTATGGTCAAACATTTGACCATGGTGTATTGCTGCTGCTCATTTAATGTTCTGCACATGTACAGTAAGTCTATCAGCAGACATCCTGAAGAACTGTCAGGCCCGTAGCCAGGGGGGGTTCGGGTGGTTCGAACGACCCACCCCCACTGCCAAAGGTCCAGAATTTTTGTTATTATTATTATTATTAGTATTTAAAAAAAATATTTTTTAGACAGATTAAAATTGTTATGCATTATTTAAAATAACACTTTATTTTAACATGTGACAAGTCTGTGCAACAGTGCCGCCGCTCCCTATACGCAGAGTACGCAGTCTGCGTAGGGCACCAACTCCCAGGGGGGCACCATCCCA
>JAOTQY010000015.1:14420127-14435781 GCA_026413445.1 Dolichallabes microphthalmus
AGTTGTTGTGCGGACTGGATATTCCGCTGTGGCGACCCCTTGCCGGGAGCAGCCGAAAGATCAACAACAACAGTGTGTGAATAACTGTGTGACTGTGTGCATGTGTGTGCGCCCTGCACTTGGATTGATACCCTGTCCAGGGTGTACCCCGCCTCGTACCCCACATCTCCTGGAATAAGCTCCAGGCCCCCCGTGGTATAGACAATGGGTGAGAAAGATTGAAAAAATAAAGATTAATAATTTTCATGCACAAATGTTGCACCAGTATAAAGATTCCTTACATAGGATTTTTTCCCCCAAAAATTGGGAAAAACAAGGCTACAGAAACCAGAAAGATATTTTGGTTTCTTAACTTAAGCCCACATAAAAAAATAAAAATAAAATAGAAATTCAATCTTCACTTGAACTAAATGAATTATTTTCATAATATATGTACAAATTGCAAAAATCCTTTCAATAATTGGTTTGTCCAACATTTATTCTATACAGTACAACGGAGACAAAACTATTTGGTGAGAGCACCAAAAACCTTTGTAGAAAAGAATGCAGTACTGAAACTTGAGGGAAGACAGTGAGAACACATGTGGTTTAAAACAAAACACAAAAAAGCTATAATGTCCCTTCAGATCCGACCACAAATGGCCCTCTTAGTACTGCACAATTAATGACGATCAAAATCACAATATGGACATGTGCAATTACGGACCTGCGCAAATGTCCGCAATCTACAGGTAATATATACATAGTTGGGAATTTCAGTAGAATTTGTAAATAACTTAAGTATCTGTTAATTCTTTTAAATTGTTATTTTGAGGTGATGAATGCTGGCAAACATCCTCTCAATGGAATTTGTCCAATTACTTGCTGTTAGCTACAAAATGGAGCATTTAATAGTTAAACAACTGAGTTTAAATCACAATGTGTGTCACAATAATTAAATCACAATATGTGTCAAAATAATTGCAATGTGATCTTTTGTGATCTTTTGATCAAATTATGCAGCCCTGCATAATTTATTTATTTATTTTTTTTTAATGTACACTAACTTAGCTCATTTTCATAACGAGTGTAATTACACAAGCAATGGTTGTGCAAATAAACTTCCTGGCCAGAAATAAATCACTTTAAATAAGCAAACACTTAAGATCCTTTGTTGGATAATTACTGTAGTGATTAACATGTTTCAGCTGGCAATAGTCCTTTCACCCTGACTGATGCACTGAGCAGCTTCTCATTTCTTACACAACAAATGTTGCAAGACGTATCCAGAGTTCACAGAAAAGCTGTAACCATGTTAGGGAAGAGTGCAACTATTGGCCTGCAGTAAGGCAAAGGAAACTACTAAAGAAATTGCTGAAATTATTAGAAGAACACATTAATTCCTTGAAGGATAGTGTTAAACTTAGAATAAAATAAGGAAGAAAAAATAAATGCTTCATTGGGCTAGAGAGCTTAAAGATTGTTCTTTAAATCAATGGAAAATGTCCTGATTGGAGTCCACATTGACCCCTTATCCAGAACGATGGGTGTGTCAGGGTAAGAAAAGAAGCAGATGAAGTGATTCACCAATCATGCAGAGAGCCCACTGAGGTGTTATGATCCAGGGTTGCATCACTTGCTCAGGTCTAGGCTCAGCAAACATTGTGTGGCAATAAAATGAAGTCAGCTGATGACCTGAATGTAATGTTAGACCAGGTTATCACATCCATGGAGTTGTCTTTCTTGCTGGGACAGGCATATGTAACAAAGACGAGATTCATCGGGCTCAGTTCAGGAAGCATATGGAGTAATTTTTCCCGGATGTACTAGTCAGCAGAGATCTGATCTTAAGCCTTTTAAACGTCTTTAGGATGTGAAGAAGGAGTGGCGTTCGACTCTCCCGTCTTGCGATGTTGCATAAAGTTGTTACAACAACGCCCAAGAAAAAAAGGCTAAAGGCAATAAAATAAATAAATAAATAAAGGTGTATTTGGGGTCTATGTATATCTAATGTTCCTGGAAAATAGGAAGTCATGGATGACGAGATGACTAACACTCGTAAAATATAACATCATCAAATAATAACCGACATTTCTTTTACAAAATATTCTAAAGAATAGGGTACAAGGTTTTTGGACGGTTTAGTGCACGACCGTGTATATAGTGTGTGAAAATACAGTTTTCCACAGGGTGTCAATAATTCTCAAGAGGACTACGACTATTATAGGAGGTCAGCACCAACCATATCTGGTGGCCAGATGAGGATGAGGCTGTGGCGTTGTTAAGACCCTTACGATTAAAAGAACAGAACCACCAATAACTTAACAGGCTGTGACTCACCTGTGATGAAGCCCTCGCAGCTTACAGCTCTCCGTCAGCATCATTGTCACCTGCACCTCCGAGGCATGATCTGCAAAAACAAACACAAGAACCAACAGGGGAATTACATTTTATAAGCTGTTAGTCACTGTTTAAAATTACACGGCGAGAAGACGGACAGATTTGGACAAGTTAATTCCCCATTATTTCAGCTAGAATTTAGTTGAGATTTAGAGGGAAGTGCACAAAAAAAAAAAAAAAAAAAAAAAAAAAAAAAGTGAACCTTGGGGGAAAATACTTTTTTTTGCACTGCAGAAATAAGTGTACTTTCAATTGCAATCCCCTGGGTCAAGTTCACTGAGGTCTGGTTTTATCTCACCATGCAGGTTTTGGCATCTGCTTTACATTTGCAGGTAATCTACATTGTTTTCTGCCCCATGGGTACGGCAAGGGAAGTTGAAGGGTTTACTACAGCTCAGACTGGCATGGAACATTGTTGGACAGTTTGGCAGAACGGACAGGAGGCCAACAGGGGCGCTGTGTTTATATATAATTATAAGCCTGATATTTTCTCCCGCCATTCCATGTTTAAAGATTTATTAGTGAAATGTATCTAAATCTGGAATAATAAACTACTGTGGAATGCAAATGACCATTTCGAACGATGATCGAGTTCCTCCTCGAACCATCTTGAGCAATATATTTGGTTGGAACGCTTTAGACAGATTACAAGAAACCTGCCAGAAGGGCATTAAAAAAAAAAAAAACACACACACACACACAAAAAAAAAACCTTGATTCGAGTTGTGAGATGTTTCATAAAAGCCTCCAAGCTAGTACACACTGAGGGAGGGTTAATCTCAAACACATGCTTTGGGTGATTTATAACAATATGCTGCTTGCTTTATAAACAGCAGGATAGCTGTGTGCGCACTAGATTTAGACACTGAACGAAAAGTGTTTATCATACATCACAGCACTGTTGCATTCTTGAATTTGATTGGTAAAATGGATTCGACTTAATTCATTCTCTATAGACACTCCCCGTGATTAATTCTGGCTATAATTCAAATAACAGGCTTAGATTAATGCTCTCATTTTAATGTTATTGTTTCTATGGTAACGGCCCATTTACAGAGACTTGCATGGTCGTCACGGTATATAAACTACGGCTTCGCAAAATTTTTATTTGAGGGGGCGTTGCCCCCTCTTGCCCCCCCCCCCCTGAACCGGCCCTGTCATGTTTAAGTGTAAACAATAACACATGGCTGACCTTCCTGTTATTTGAAAATAATGCAGTTAGTTCCTGTTCGTACTTATGTTATAGCTGCGAGAAAACAGTCATGCCCTCAATTACACCTCTCTCTCTCTCTCTCTCTCTAAAAGATGCAGCATGTCATTTTATTGAAAATAAACTTGAAAGTAAACTTTTCTGTCCTTAAGACTTTCCTGCACTGAAAACCAACCTCAAATGTTTTAAATGTCATAAAGAAAGAAAGAAATCAATGAACGCCTCCTCAAAAAGTTCAAATGTTATAATAAGTTTTATTTTGTTTAACACCAGCTTTAAAAAAAAAAAAAAAAAAAAAAAAAAAACTTTATTAGGTTTAGAACGTGCTTGAGCTTTCACTGTACAAGTCCGGGTGTGCAAGCTATTCCTGCAGAATCAACAGTATATTAGAGCAAGCACATTAATATTCAGCTTGTTCATGTTACATCTGGAGGTACTTTATATAAAAATAAAATAAAATAAAAAAAAAAACCTGTGCTGTTAGGAAGAAAATAACGTTCCCATTTTTCTGTCCAATTGGCTTGGAGCTATTTTTTTACAATTAGGAATGATGAATGTGAGTGTAAAAATTGCAGCTGTACCTTTGACTGTTTTCACAAAAACTTGTTTCTCTTTGCTCGGGTCCTTCTCGTCCAGCAAGACACCATGGAATATCCTTCCAAAGGTTCCTGGGAAATGAAAACAGTCATCCAATTTAGACAAAGAATTAACAGAGCCAAGTGCCTGAGAAACAGAGAAAAATATCACTCTCCCCAGACACACACTCCATGCTTGGTTACTCTGCAGAAACACACAAACACTTATTATTTCATTTTTTATATATAAAGATCGATTTATCTTCTACAGGGTGAGAATCTATATGACAGCAGGTTCAAACACGGGCATTCAGAGTTGAACTTGGTGCTCTGGATGAAGCAGAGCACCGCTGGCAGACTCGTTTAACACCACTGTGAGAATGTTCTCAGCTACCTCAGCTACTGCAACCTACGATAACGTTTGAGCAGCATAATGTGTTGTAAATCATTAAGGTCTTCGCCAGAGGACGGCTTGACTGTTTTCTTGCGCAAAAAAATTAACATGTAAAATAAGCACTAGATTGATTTATTTAATTTTTTATGAATGAAGCAAAAAAGCCAAGAGATCTACGGTTACAATTTCACATGGTCATGACATAGCTTGACAGCATTTACAGCTTTAGATCTCAATTAAGAAAAACCAGAGACATCGGAAAATTAAAAATTTTATTCCCTTTTTCTATACCAGTATTGTAATGTAATATTATAAAGGAAGTATTATTCTATGAAACTGCACACAAGCAGTGTTGGGTGTAACGCGTTACAAAGTACTTGGATTATTTTTTGATGTAACGAGTAATCTACCGCTTTAGGTCCGCCATTTAAGTACTCAGTTATTTAGTTATTTTTTAAAAAATGTAATCTGTTATTCAGACATTTTATGTAAACCGTGAGCCAGACAGTCGTCATTCCCAATCCATTAGTGTGTGTGTGAGAGAGAAAGTCATCCTACAAGCCCCGCGCCCGATAACCTGCCCCCCCCACCAGTGTATTACAGATGGAGCTTGAAAATATTTTTCAGAAAGGCCAGATATTGTCCCGTTTGCACTTTTTTGGAAGAAGAAAAAAAACAAAAAGACCTTAAACTGACCTGAAACCGTTAACACACGCCTAAAATGAAGTATGCACTCTACAAACAATGTTAATGTCAATGTTATGAACAGTGTGCTCTTAGTGCTGCAGTTTGTCGCTCTCAATAGATTTGTGGTTTTAAGGTTTATCGTCAAGGACAATAGGATTGTAGCAGCATCTCCAAGGCACCGAAATGGTGTACACAAACAAACAGTACTGCCCCAGCCGACGTGCACAGTGTGCCCTCCCTTCTGCGAACGCAGCACTCATTTACTTTCCCATCCACTGCTAGTCAATGTTAATTAGTTACGGCGCAGACAGACAGATGTGTCAGTTATTCTACATACTGTGGTTATTGCACAAAGTTTCTAGTTATTGCACACAGAAAATTTGGTGGAAACTCCTAGCTGTTCTTACTAAAGCATTGCAGCGCTTCACAGATTCTTCGTTACTGTACATATTGAAGTTACTGAATTGCCAGGGAGTCAGAGCAACACCCTGACATTAGTGTGCGTGAGTGACATTCAGTCATTGTGAGGTACTGCTGTGTGCTGCAAGACGGTTCCTGATGGTGTGACTGTCTTGGGAAAGTAACCGCTCCTGAACCACCAATGTGTGACCTGCCTGACAGGATGACCAGGGTGTGCACGAACCCATATAATGTTTAATGCTCTTCTTAAACGCCATGAGTGCAGATGCTCCCGGTGTCCATTAACTGTGTACCAATACTACACTGGCCTAGTTATCAACAAGGCCAAAATTTTGAACACACATACCAGGTTGGGTTGCAGGATTTTTTTTACTAAAATGTGAATCACGATTTGTGTCACACGTTTCTGTTCTCTCACTTTTTTTTTTTTAAATGTCTCTCCAATTTCTTCCCTAATTTAGTTGTATCCAATTATCACTCATCACCGCTCTTTAATCTTGCGTGAGCTCACAGACACCCATGATTGGCTGTAGAGCCGTGAAATGAGTGCGCCAAGTGCCTCCCATTCCACCGCGCATGCGGGAGGCTACAGCATCACCCGGGAACTGAACTAGCAATCTCCGGATGATAGGGGGAGCACTTTACCACTACACCACTCGGGGACCACCTATTCTCTTTTTTTTTTTTTTTTTTTTTTTTTACCAAAACCTCTATTGCATTCGAGGAAAAAACCTTAAAAACCTGTCTACCAAGGATTTTGAACTCTTGTAACAAAAAAAAGCACAATTAGAATGTTAACAATAATAATTATAAATAACTAATAAACAGCACCAGTGCTTTTTGGACAGTCATCCAACAGCAATCCAACCAATCATTATTATTATTATCAGTATTATTACTAAAACTTTCAGAGTTTGTTAGGTAACTTGAAATTAACTACATAGTTTACAGTATAGAATTTCTTGTCTTCAAAGGTCTTATTGCTCGATCTGAACATACATCTAGTATAATTCTGTGTAGCTTTCTGATCTGTTCATAGAGTCTCCGTGAAACAGCTAGAATCTACATGTCAGGTTTAATTAAATATTTTCTACATTAATTTATATTACAATTACAACTGTACAAGCCTGTCTCTATTCACCTTGTGCGTATGCGACACATTTACCTTACTCTGATAAAAGTAATAATATAAACTAGCACATGTAATGATGAAGTGCATACTGATTGCATAACACAAGAACAAAAGAAAATATAATGGTTTGATACGAGAATTGAGGGGACACGGAGAGCATCAAAAGGAGCCAATCAGAAAGAGGTCGTCAAGATACACGGCCTTCCTTCAGCTTCTGACTGTCCGTCCTCTAGCCTCTGATTGGCTGGAATTGAGTGAACAAGCATTGTGACGTTGAGCACGCGCTAATATTGAAATGCCGTAAATGAAGGAGAGCTGAACACTAAAATGCACTCAGTAGTCCTTGAAATGACAGTGTGAGAAAATTCTATTATAATTGAAGTATAATTGTGTGTGTAAGAAAGAGAGTTTAAACAATCCCCTACATAATAATAAACCAACATTGGATTAAATTATAAGAATTAAGAAAAGATATATCCTGTGAAAACCTTTTAACGATTATGAAAAAGATTTTAGTCGCTCAATGCATTTAGATAAACTAATTAAAACAATAACCGGCTTTATGAACAACTCCAAGGCTTTGCCTGCTAGGACATTACTGTACCTAAACGCGACGTTATTAAAGGGCACTATTTATAAAATGGAAATTAAGCAGGTTTGAATTTTAAAAAGGTGTAGTTTTGTCAGTGCTAATTTGCACCCATATCATCAGATTTAAGATGCTCAGTTCTTTGCAGCTCACTTCACCCATTCACTGGTAACTTGTTTAAAGCTGAGATATGATTATTTGGCTCGGTAGTCCACTGACATATAGGAATGACGTAATGCAATCTGTTCAGGACTGAACGTGCGCCAGTAGTTTTTACAAAAACAAAACATTCCTTTATCATGTCAGAAATCAACAGTTACACTCTGAGAACACAGATGATTAAAAACGAACCCAGGACTGAACGTTTGCCAAAAAGCAACTGGTAATTTGATAATTATGGGGTACATCTTATACCAGAAACAAAGGGGACGCACCTTCATGCAAAACGTCTCGGAGCGTGACTCTCTCTCTCGAGATGGCGATGTCCTTCACCTTGGCCTTGGCCTCCAGCAGGGTCACACTTCTCAGGTCATTCTTCTCAATTCGCAATGATGGATAAGCTAAAACACACACACGCACCTAAATGTAAGGAGCACTAACAACAAAACTGAACTGAATTTTGTATCCTTGCCAAAATCAAGTCATTACTGTATTTTCATAACATGTTTTTAAGCATTTCTGATTTTATCAGCCGCACCGTTATGCGTATGTGGTGTTTATACAGGAGTTGCGAGCACATTGTTTCTCCTAATCGAAGCATTCCCAAGCATTAATGATAAACGACACATGTTCTGCACACATACAGCATGCTGTAGTTGTGTAACGCGTTTCTGCGCAAGAGGATGTCGAAGCCGAGTTAGCTGCATGTTAGAACATTCCTTCCTCCTGCTTTTTGTGTAGACGAACTATTTTGTTTTTAACAACGTTTAGCTAAAGCTACACAAAAGCATGAGGAAAGATTGTTCTGACATGCAGCCGACTCCACTTCGACATCCTCTTACCCTGAGTGAGCTGCATGTCAGAACAGTCTTCTCCTTTTGATCCACAAACAATTATTTCCCAACAAAACATCGCACTAGTGTAGAACAGCGGGTGATCAGTCTGGATCATCCAACTGATCCAACGTATTCGAAATGATTAAGACGATCAGCATTTGAAGAGCACCACACTGTATAAGAAACGGGTTGAATGTTCAGATTTGGGGTTAAAGGCTTTTGGCTACTCGAATCGTCCCCTAGATGATGTTGTTCCATTCATGTTGTACTTTGCTTCATGACGCGATTCATAAGGCATTTTTAATGCACGATGATCCAATGGAACTTTAGTGTGAGGTTTCTTCCCCACTATTATCTCTTAATTAAATTTCCAAAATAACAATGGAATATGTTTGCCATTACTACAGACCCAATACAGTTCGTGTACAACACACTAAGCACTGTATATGATTTGCTTAAATCTGAAGTATGAGGGTGCCTCCAAGTGGTGACACATAAAAAAAAATTATTTTATAACTACCTCTACATGAGACCTAGAGTCTCTGTACTCGTTGTTAAAAAAAAAAAAAAAACACTATAAAGGCTGGATTCGAAATTAGTTCTATTTTAAAAACAAAACAATATCCATATATTTACTGATTCACCTTAAACATACTGTACATGCATCCAATTGTGTGCTTTTTAAAAAAAAAAATTCTATCCATTTCAATTTGTAGTAATTTCCCCACTGTGGGACGAATAAAGGCACATCCCATCTTATTTGTGCAAAGGAGCAATTGACGGCAGCATCAGAACATAAACTGAACACGTTTACCTAAAGTTATCTGTGGTTTTGATTTACCTAGTACATTAAACTTGTTCATTTGGTTTAACAGTATGCCTGTCTCTTTTTTTTTTTTGTCCTGCACTTAATTGTTTTATTTGTGCAAAAAGAAACACAACGACATCACTTAGCCCTTTTATAACCATTACATCAGAAACGATCACACAGGTTTAACTCACTGACACTGATTAAGACCCAACTCGAGCTAAAGCAAACACAAATCTTAGTCAAGCGTCACAGTGATGTGCGCCCGAGCCCCGGGCAGACAACATTCAGTACAGAACATATTTCTCATCAAAGCTCAAGCGGTTTCTTGTGGTTAAAGAACAGCTTACACAAGGCATTGATCACTTTAAGCTGTGGAGACAGTGATGGCGGCGGTGATGACGACGGTTGTTGAGGATTAGAAGGACAGGTGTGAGTGCGCTAGCATGAGACAGACAATGAGATCATTCTGGCTCCCTCATGCTTTATAAGAGCGAAGCAGGACTTACTTTTGCTTTCATGGGAGGGAGCACCAGGGTGGGGGAAGGAGGCACCTGAGAGCTGCAGCATGGGAGCAGAGCCAGCGTGAACGTCTGATGGAGGGATGGAAGAAGAGACAGAGGGTGGTGGGGAGAAAAAATTTATGAGAAGAGTGAGGAAAAGAGAGAGAGAAGGGGGGATAAGGATGGGTAACTATGATAAGTAACTTGTGTTTATGCTGACAACAAAAGTGAAAGCAAATGGCAGTGGAATTAGGAAGAACAACAAGGAAAAGCAGACAAATGCAACACACTTAAAGAGTTCCTAGAATGACCACCAGGGGGCAACATCATGATAAAAATGCAAGGTAGATTAAAAAAATATATATATATATATCTCCCTGTTGATATTTATTCATACATTAAAACACATTTCATTACTATATGAGCACATCATAAATCAAGACATCTTACTTCACTGCTTCTTTACCTACAAAAATAAGTCTAATCTTCGCCTAATGAAGCCGATTTGAGGGAATGTGTGTGCTGAACCACTAAGAAAACACCACGGAGAGCTTTAAAATAACACTTTCTGTCAGCCTTTGTCTGATCTGTGGGAACAGAGGTGGTAGAGACTTTTAACCAAGAGAAAAATGAGCCTCCATGTTTGTCACTAGATACGTTCTCATTACAGAAATCTTTAAGAGAAATTTAAGAGTCAATGTGCAGTGGGATGTAGATGTAGTCTAATTCACACACTAGACTACTAATCGCCAGTACTTGCTGCCCACACACACACACACACACAGAGAGAGTCAGACGTCACACCCTGAGGACATGTCGTGCATTCTGGTGTGTTTACTACTGATCATTTTCTGCAAATTACCTCCTTTGGGTGGAGGAATGTGCAGACACTAAATCATCTGAACACCGCTGATCTTCACTTACTGACCTCAGAGCAGCAGTTCAGTGAGGAATCTAATAGATAATCTAATAATAATAATCTAATCAACCAGGAAACACTTTTGCTTCCATGGTTTTGCACTATGAGGTGCAAAGTAAAAAAATTTTTTTAGTAAAGATGTAAATCGCTCTTATTTACACAGTTCAAACCGTAACCACATAATGATTCACATCACATGCTGGTGTCTTTTTTTTTTTGGCTGTAGGTTAAAAAAAAATCTTTATGCTAGGTTAAAACAAAGGTTGCAAAACTCTTGTTTCTTGTTCAGAATTACAATATTTAGCCACCAACATAAGCCATGGTGCACAAAGGAAAACGTGTAAGCACAAGAAATGTATCTATGATGAACAGAACCAAACAAAGAGGAAGGTGAAGGGAAAAGGGGATTAAGGAGTGACACAGGGTTATGATAAATGTGCGCTGCAATCAAATGTGCCACAGTGAACTTATTCCCCACAAAAACACTAACATGTCCCTTTTTATTTATTCCTGTTTTATTATTATTACTACTATCACTATTATTTATTCATATACTACTTTATCCTGTATACAGGGTTGTGATGGGACGTTCTTGAATGATTTGTTCATTTGTTTTGTGATCAACAGGAAGTTTTTAATTACATATCGCTAAAATGAAGGCAATAACTCGAGAAAAAAAAGAAGAAGGAAAAAAAAAAAAAAGATTTGTTCATTTTGCTGAACGAGACTCAAAGATCCGAGTCGGTAAAATGATCCGAACTTCCAATCACTGACACACTCTAACTTGGGAACGTCAATTAACCCAAATCTGCATGTCTTTGGACTGTGACACAAAACCGGATTATCCTAAAAAAAAGATAATAATTTTAAAAACATGGGGGGAGGAACAGGCCTTTTATTTATTCAATAAATTGATTTTATTAGTTTTCAAACCCCTAACACAAACCCATAAAAGTTACAGATGAAGCTTGTGAAGTGTCATGCAGTTTAATAAACTGCACCAAACCCCCACGATTCAGGTCTTTTTACCATTGATCGCAATCCAAGACATATTTGCAGTGAGCATTTAGTATTTCCAAAAGAATTTTTGTGTATTTCCTGTACTTTGAGATATATTTGCCCCGTAGGTCCAAAGCAACACTAAAGAAACACAAGTCAGACAGCTGACATGCCCCAGCTTGACCGAGTACACCGAGGACCGTGTGTGTGTGTGTGTGTGTGTGTGTGTTGTGAATCTTACTGGTGACGGAGGTGGCGTTATTCGGTGTGTCTGCTCTCAGGTACTGTGTGGTCTGAGTGGAGGGTTGAGAAAGACCCTGGGAACTCCCACTGTCACTCTCACTAGAAGGAAAAATTGACACCATTAACAATGTTATATTAATTGTTGTTGGTACGATAGAAAAACAAAAACAGGGAAACAATCAGCTGTGAACGCAATAACACGAAAATAGTTTTCAGACCAAGAGCACAGCTAGATTCTTACCAACAAGATCTCTTTTGTCTGCACTGAATCACTCATCACAATTCGCAGTGTATCTGTTCTGTTAATGATCACAAAAGCTCCACACTAGAAATAACAAATCTGAAAGCTTAAAGATCGTCTACACGTCTAAAAACGTCAATAGAAGCGTAAACAAAAGTGGCTTGAATTCAATTCCAATTATTTTAGTCATTTCAATGTCTGGACTTTTTGTCAGCTGGGTAACAAAACCTTTTCTATCTGTAGAACTTTCAGAATCCCTCACCGCACCATATTTATATAGTCTCATTTGTTTGACTTTCCTGCTTCCCTCCAATCCTGGGAGGTTGTCAGTATCACTTTACCTTCCAACTCTATAGCCTTATTAGCACTCAAGTGTTGTATAATTGTGCCAATTTAAAGAATTAGCCAGAGGGTAATTCAACAGAAAGGCCCCTGATGAGCAAACAAAGATCCTCAGACAGCGCAGGTTCAAACGGCCTTCTGAAACCGACTGATCCCAATCATGCACTAATATCATTTACTCAATACAGGAACCATCAAAGAGCTGCTGTGTGCTTTTGCGTACATTCTCACGCCTTGGAACTGTTGCCACGAAGGCAAGATGTGAGCGCGTCATCGGTTTATGTACAGATTTTATTTGTGCGAAAATGCTGCTTTTACCTGCATTAGCAAACAAGATAATACCAATTTCAAAACAAGATTAAACAGGTCCCTTACGCAGGAACATCTAACTAGATGACTTTGAACAGAACTGATTTTACTTTCTTTCAATTACAAATGTAAAAAAAAAAAAAACAACTCTTTTCCAACTTAGATGTTCATTCTTGTCTCACTGCTCCTACCAACATGTTTAAGATTCCACCCAATGTCAGAACGGAGGTTAATGATGACCCACCTGTCATCCATCTCGACTCGCTTCATGCTGTGCAGGTGTAACACAGCAAGAATGATCGCCACGAGGAAGATGACAGCACAACACACCCCTACACTAATGTAGAACACTCTGGTGGACGTTGTCGGGGCGCTGTCTACTGAAAAAAAAAAATAAACAGAGCACGGGTCAGGCCTACAATCGAACCTTTCAGTATCACATAATTATAAAATTTTAATACTGAAATATTTAAATACAATGGAACCTCGGATTACGAGTATAATTCGTTCAGGAACTGGGTTCATATTTCAAAACACAAAAATATATACATAAAAATAATTAACATAAAATATTAAGTAAAATTAAAACAAATTAACCTGCATCTTTACCTTTAAAAAAAGTAAAAAATAGTTTTAACCTCTCTGAGACTTGCTTTATGCTTTATAGTTTTACGCACACACGCGTGGTCAGAGTGTTATAGTAAACAGTACACATGTGCACGGATTATACCCACAATTCCCGCAGCGCAAGCGAGAGAAAAACCGTTGGCTCGGTTGTGATCACGTGACACTCAGCGTCAAAACAAGAAGCGCATGCGTGATACATGATACTCGGTGCTCGTAAACCAAGACTTGTTCGTTTTTCAAGTCAAATTTTTTAAAAAATCTTTGCTCGTCTTGCGGAACACTCGCAAAACGCATTATTCGCAATCCGAGGTTTCACTGTACAGAATAAGTGGAAGGACTTACAGTCTGGTCCTGTTTTGTTGGAGAATGGAAGGAGGATTCTGGGGGGATCTGGCTGTTCCATTCCTTATTAAATACAAGATAAGACACACACACAGGTTACACTTATCTCTTATGAGAAAGAAAGAAAGGAAAAAAAACAAGACATACAAATGAACCCCTCAGGGACAAAGCATAGAAGGGACTGAAATAACGAAACAAATGTCTGCACTCACGTAATATGTGTGATGCTTTGAAACTGAGAACAACAAAGACTGATCAGTACCACCCTCCCCCCCCCAGTCATATACCCAAACACATGGTTATACATAAATGTTTTTGGTATTTCCTCTAGGGACGTGTACGACAACAAGTCTGTATCTTTTTCTTGAACGCAATCTGTCTGGAAAGAAAGATCTCAGAAAGATATGTCTGGTTCTCTACTCTCGTTACAGCTCAGATTTCAAAGTGAGGCGAAGGGATGGGTTCAGACAACAAACATGCCAAAGTGCACGTTTGTGTAGAATGCACTGTCGGGAACGCATGTGAACACAGGCACCGAGATTATGTTTCCAGGTCTTACTTCTGTAGCACATTTTCCTGCGCTTGAAGTTGAGCACTGTGAAGTTGTTGGCGTGGATCGTCAGATTCAGCTGGATCGTCAGAATGGCCTCACCGTCCACTTTACCAGAACACAAGAGGTCCACTCTGAAAACTAGACACAAGAAACAAACAGACTAAACACCAATAAAGTAAGCACGAGCTGGCGTCTGATACAAATCGAGTGGATGAAGAGATACAAACTCTCAGACAAATGAGGCTGCTTAAAACTTTTCAAACTTTAGCCAGGAAAACTGTTAACTTAAATAAATTCCATTGTCTCCATCATTAATTATCACTAATTGTACAAGAATATGTTGTTAGTCTTTTGGCTGTTTCCACTGACGAAACCTGGCACATTTTTTTTTTCAGGAGGCCCCTTTCCTGACGCGAACCTCCTGTGTTATCCAGGCTTGGGACCAGCACTGCATCCAGTGGCTGGGGTTTGGACATTGAGTGGGAATCGAACCGGAGCCCCTCATAGTAGGTGAGAAACCTATCAATGCCCAACAGTACAATATTTTGTACACTTTGCATTTATTACAGGCAGGACTTTCCAGACCTTTCCAGCCACTAAAGATGTCATTATTTGTTAGTCCATTAGTTTCACGGTTATTAAAGTGTGTATGAAACACATTCAATTCAGTCAAAAGGCAATTTAACTGAAACGTCTATTTTGTGATCCAGTTTCAATGAAAAAAATCTACTAGCGTGTGAGAAAGTGGGATACCCGAGCGTGAAAGTGGGACCTCCCCACTGGCTGAAATGTTGCTATGAGGCTGGTCCATAGCTGCAGCGTTCTCCACCTGGAAACCCAACCTGTAGTCCACCTGCACAGAGCAAAGAGGAAGAGATCCATGTATGTAAATTACAAATAAAAATTAAAAATAAAACACACAAACGTTATGACCATATCTGGATTTATATATTTTTTAAAAACTTCGATTTCGAGGGCTGAAACGATTCCTCAAGTAATTCGATTACAAAAAATTATTGATTGTTATATTTGTTTGGCGCGACACAGACGAAGTAAACACAGACGAAGAAGAAGCGCTTACGTCACCCACAAAGCGGAAGGAGACACAAACAGTTAGCTGTGTAATGATTTGAGGGAGTGGTCTGTTGCAGGCTGCAAAATGGAAAGGAGCGATAAAATACATTTTTAATATAATTTTAATGTGTGCCTTAGTTTATTTGATCTTTAAAGGCATTTGAAATACCTTTTTAGTGTTTGCATCTGAGAAAAGGATGTATAAATAAGAATGTATGGCACTGTAATGCACTTAACAGGGGTTAAAGTAAAAAAAAATCCTGAGCCTGAACTTTTTTTGGCGGGGACTTTTTTATTTGAAGGACTTACTTCA
>JAOTQY010000015.1:14516757-14529330 GCA_026413445.1 Dolichallabes microphthalmus
CATATTTTAAGGACTAAACATGCCTGAATTTATGTGCACTAATCAGATTATATCTTCTATCTTTCTTGGACATTTTCACGGACAAATCCTTCAGTCCGTGGAACTGCCATAAACTTATGCTAGTTAACGTCAGTTTATTTCCAAATACATCACTAGGCAAGCTAAAAAAAAATGTATGCAAAGTAGGCAAAGTGTGTAAGCATAATAGTGTCTAGAAGGCGGAGGGGTGAATTGGGACACTACCTGTGCAGCGATGCCCCCCAGGCCTGAACGATTTCCTCCGCTGCTCGCGTGCATTCCAGTGGTCCATGTGACATTGTGGTACTGGAAGATGGTGAAGGAGAGCTCACCATCTGTAATCAGGACTACTTGAAATGTGTTCACCTTAAAAAGAGAAAATGGTATTTGTACTAAACAATGCACTTTAGCGAAACACATGAACCTGTACAAAAATTACTTCGTAGTTAAAATAACTCAGCACTAAGGGACAATTTTAATGTTTTTGTTTTACTTTTTACAGTACATTTACTATTGTGTCCATAGACTTGTATTATCGGTTGAATAATAAACGGTTGAAGTTTACCCAATGCAGAGTCCAAGTGGGGTTGTGTTAATACAGTCATGTTTAAATGTTTAATTTCATGTTTTTTTTTGCGTAAAGCCCAAATCATCACCCCTCTACCTCCATGCTTGACAGTAGATATGAGGTGTTTCTGATAAAATGCTGTTTGTTCTTTTGCCATACATGATAATGTTGGGCAGTAACACCAAACATCTCTACATTGGTTCCAAACAAACCAGTGCTCTATACTCTTGTTGGAAGCAATATTCAGTCTTCTTCTAATTGTGCTGGGACTAAATGTACTGGCTAAATGTGCTGGCACATCCACTCCTGAAAAGACTGAAAACCGTCTTGCATGCTTTCAACTTAATCTTTCTTACTGTAGAATGTTGAACTCCAAATGGTTTTTATAACCATTTCAGGATTAAAGTGCAGCAATAATCGCCTCTCAAAGACCTTTGGTCACCTGCTGATGATGAGTTCATTAATTATTGGCATCATTAAATTCTCACAGCAAAATGAAATGCACCACCCCTCTCATTAAAAAATGATTTTAATCGTGTATTTTATGTACGCAATGGTTTCCCACACCTGATTTAGGATTTTTTGGTTTTGGACATGATCTCCTAACCATGATTGGGGTGTGCTGATGTTATTATAAATATTAGTGTCCTTACCGGAGTAACTGGGCTCCCACCAAAAAAAGTGACCTTATGCCAGGTAGCAATAAGGACCCATGTTGCAGTGAATGTGGGGAATTCTGGGAAAAAATGGTGGATGTCTTCTGTAGCTCTCTTCAGAATCATGGGACCTTTGCTCTCTCTGTAGAACACTCTTCCTGCATGGCGGTTGTCTATATCAGCCCAGAATGGTGCTACTACCCTGCGATCTCCAGCGATGGGGAAGGCCACTGGGGTGAATTGGGACACTTCCCTTAGAAAAGACACAAGGCCATTGTTGTTGACCTAAATCAAACAAGAGCAGAGGAAATACTGGATCAAAACTGTCAGTACACAAAGATTCGTTTAGTTTCTTTCTTTTTTTTTATTTCAAGCCTTCATCTTAATGGATTTCAAACAAAAATATTTTAAAGGGGTGTTTATGGAAAACTGGAACTTTTGATTGTGCACAGTTATGAGAATAAAAACTACCTTTATTTCTCTATATGATCCCTTGCTACACTTATCCCAGCGTTTCACTAATGCTTGGATATAATCAAGGAACAATCGTTTTTCTGTATGTTCAGACTGCCAGCCTAACATCTGAAACATGGCCTCCCAGGAACTCCTTTAATGGACCAAACATGTGGAAATCACTTGAAGCGGGGTCTGGACTGTACAGAGCGTGTGGCAAAAACTCCCAGCCGAGTTCCTGTAATATGTTGGTCAATGACTCTACGTACAGATCCCAATGACAGATCCATCTCTTCTGAAAATTGGAGACAAATTATCGATTTTCAAGGATCAGGTGTTCCACTTGCTGAATGTTTATAGAGCGACTGCAGAGATCGTCATCAACATACAGAATTATTTAAAAGATTTGCACTATTCAAATGTTTTACTGTGGCTAAGAGGCTCATCATCAACCTACGTCTTCTGTAAAGGTCAATTGGTTTTACGTCTTCTTTTATGAGAAATTTCAAGTCTTGGTTTCACTTGAACTTCTCTCATATTTAGTTAATAAATTTAGTTCATCTTTAGTAGTAGTAGTTATTTTATCCTGGCCAGGGTCTCAATGAATGGAAAGCCTGTCCTGGGAACATTGTAGGAAAGAGCACACTCTAACTGGGACACCAATTCATCACAGGGAATCACCCACACCCATGCACACACTCATATAGGGGAAATTTGTAGTCACCAATCCACCTCCTGGCATGTTTGTATGGGGACAGAACTTGGAGGAAACTTACAACTTACAACTATTTTCTTTAAGTTTGGTATAGATTCATAAGACAACTTCAAGTAAGAGTACCATATGTACTCTTCACATGATTATGCTGCAAAGCAACACTGTAAAAGTGGTGGTAATTTGATGTTGCCTCTCTGAATAAGGCTCTGAGAGCAGGATATACAGTATGAAACTCGCTGACTAAGAGGATGTAGTGTGAGACGCCAAGTTGTCCAGCAGGGTGTTGACACTCTACATGGCGTGCTCATTGCTTCAGGATCAAAGATTGAGAAAGGCTTCCGTGGCCCATGTATCCACTTCCCTTCAGGGAACAGACACTTCCCTTGTTTCACCAGAGGTCCATGTCCACAGCTGAGAAAACTAGATCTCTCTCGCTCTCTCTCTCTCGCTCTCTCCAAACACACACCCTCACACCTGCCCTATGTGTTGTCCACTGCCAAAGCAGGAAGTGGTTTTAAAAACTGGGACCTTTCTACCCACTCTGCCAGCTCAACAGTAACCATTGCTTATGGCTCCAAGGTTTTGCACTGAACTGCAAATCTGTTGAATGAATTCCAACAATGAAAAAATGACATGA
Organism: Dolichallabes microphthalmus; assembly: GCA_026413445.1. NCBI lineage: Eukaryota > Metazoa > Chordata > Actinopteri > Siluriformes > Clariidae > Dolichallabes > Dolichallabes microphthalmus. The sequence continues at coordinate 14,519,805 of JAOTQY010000015.1, forward strand.
TCCATCATATAGATGATACAGATGACAAGAGGTCCTTTATACCTGAAATGTGCCATTAACAGGACCAAAATAACTTCAGTGTTACTACTAATAATAAAGCCAGGCAGATACTGTGTGAATGGTATTCATTTTTTATATGATATACTAAAGAGTGATTTATGCTTCTGCGTCAGGTGTACTCAGAGCCTATGCTGTAGGCCAATCAAGTCACCTCCGACACCTTGCGTGTGCTGGTGTGTCCGTGTCGCTCTGAAATAACTTCAAGTGGGGTTTCTATACCAATGTTCTGAGTCTCTTCACCACTCTCTGGTGAGTGTTTATTTGGTGTACTACAAAAAAATGACAAATGAATCTGGAGTTGGAGCTGATGTTGAACAGCAGTTACTTTCACTGAAATTACTGCAACACAGAAACAAGAGAAGACATTAGAGGAGATGGTGAGTGTAATGTTCCACTCAATTTAAAAATGGAAGTATGAAAAAACCTGGAAATGCATTGTTATGCCCTTATCCAGAGCGACTTACATTCTAGCACAGGTTAAGATTAAGGCTAACCCTCAACTGCTAGAACCTGGGACCTTCTGAACCATAGTCCACTGCCTATAACCACTGAGCTACCCCTGACCCCATTGCTACCAGGCTGACCAATCACAGGTGTTATGGGCTGTGTCTAGGGAGGTGCATGTTCAAGATCACAGTGTAGACTTGATGCAGAAGTATAAATCAGCTTTAACTCACATTATCTTATTTGACCTTTCAGAACAGCATGTACCAGCGGTCTCTTTGCACATACTGTTCGTTTAAGCAACATAATGTGAGTGCTCACATTGTACATTTAAACAAACCCTCTTGATCTAAGTGATGTTTCCAATGAAGTTTTTTTTTTTTTAAAGAATATGTCAAAAAGAGGGAGAGAGTTACCCGTAGAAAAGGTTGAGATGACATGGGAAGTATGTTCTATCTCCATTTTTCAATTGTGGAAAACTGTGGACCTGCTCACAATGCAAGACTGGCGACCCAAATTTCTGACATGCCAGAAATTCATTCTATGATCCAGGAGCCAGAGATCTGGTTGTTTAGGTGATCATTTACTGTAGGTGCAGGGATCTTAAACTTGGGCAAGATCATAAAATTGGTTTGGAAGTGACAGATTTTGGGCTATAACATGGCCAAATCCTTAGTGTCTGCCGGGCTCAGACACTTCTCATGTTTTGACTGTATTCTGTTATTTCTGCTGTGGTCAACGAGGACCTGTTTTCAACGTGTGTCCTGAGATTACAGTGTAGATAAGAAAAAAAAAATCATGGCATTTAGAAAATTTTTTATCTTTTTTTTTCCCCCTTGCCCTTTAATATGGACAGTCCCCTGCAAGCCGATCTTTTCCCACTCTCCCGGCTCCTCACATTACCACTCAGGCACTTGTCAGTTCTGTGGCTGCTCCTGGCAGCAACCTGAAGTAGTGACAGAAGTGATGGCCGACACGTAGTTCTTCCTCTCCCCACTGCCGCTCGTATGGAAACCATAATTCAGAGACCTTAGCTGTAAAAACAGCAGAGGAAGTTTTGCTTGGCCCGTTGCGGGTGCGTGGTTAATTGGCTGACCGCAGCCTTCCCCTCTCTGCATCAGTGAGTTGCAGCGTGAGTCTGGTAGATGCAGAGAAATAGAGCACAAACTGCAGGTCCAAACATGGGGTCAAACAGAGGAAACCTGAGGGAGGAAAGAGAGAGAGAGAGAGAAAGAGAAAGAGAGAGAACTGGATAGAGAAAGGAACTAATGTGAGATGAAAGACAAGAGAGTCAGTGAGGGATACAGTAAGGTAGAGAGGAAAGGATAAAGAAAAAGGGGAGTGATGTAGAATAAAGGAGAAATATATAGAAAAAGCGAAGGAGTGCAACGCTTTGTATTAATGCAGGTTGTGAACCTGACAGATTGGAGATTAATAACCAGAATTCCATTTATAGTAAATGTTTCACAGATGGCTGCTAAACGGTCTGAGTGTTCACATGGTTCAAACTGGAAAACTGGATTACCGGAGCAGTGGGGAAGAGTTTTCGGCAGAAGGTTAGAGTTCTGGGTGGCCGTAATGACCAGATCGACCTCGCAGCTCGATTAATGATCTCCGAATTAGCACTGACATTTTAACTGATCAGCTAGAGAATGTGGAAAAGGTTGAATAAGCAATTTTCTTTCCGTGTCAAAGTACTCCGTTAAGTAAGCAGGCTTAGAGTGACTAAAATCAAACACAGACACAGCTTAGCTAGAAATACTTGGCTATCTAGGACAAGGAAAAAGCTTGCTAGAAGAAGAGGAAGAAGAAGAAGAAAAAAAAAGATGCTGTGCTGAAAGAGGATGTCATTAATTTAGCAATTCCACCGAGTATTGTAACTGTAAAGCCGTAAATGTTTTTTTTTAAAGGAAATTCTAGATATTGTTCTGCGACACCTCCCTCTCTCTCTCTCTCTCTCAGTCTTACTTAGTGTCAATCTGCTCATCCAGCCCTGTGTTGATGTTGTTTTTGGGAATTCAGCACTGGAAATATCTAGCTTTCTTTGGACCTGAGTAATTTATAGACTAGAGTAAACTTTCATCTGGGAGAAGTCAGGCTAAAACAAATCCCAACCCCTAAATAATAATAAAAAAAGTCTCCTGATATGAAGTTCAAGTAAATGTTGAGTGTTCCCTGTCAGAGTAGGGCTTTCATCACATTTTTTTTCCATCCACATTCACAGCTGTTTTTACATCCAGAGCATTCACCTTAGGCAAGCATCGAGCTCCACAATGCCAATCCTGCCACAGAGCGACCCATAATAACCCTTGATTTTTTTTTGAGTAATATGCTTATTACCTCTGAAAAATATACATAAACATCCTGATGTTGCATAGACAACTCTCAACGCTCAGTGATGGGAAAATAATTCCTCTGATGGGAAGAATCCTGCTCGTCTGAAGCACTGAATCTGGGGGATCGATTTTATGATTAGAGATGATCTAAAGCATCGTGAATAAACATGCTCAGTCTCATAAACACCGATCTACAACAAACGTTCACACTCTCACGGAAATATTTGGGTCATGTCAGTGTCACACGCCAAGGGAGAAGAATATATCTCTCAAGGTCGAAGATTTTCTCTCCACGGTTGCGTAAATGTTGTGTTGAAGTGGCGAGGATGAGCATTAGCAGATGTGTGTGATACATGCAGCACTGACTGCTTTTTCTTTGTGTGATGGTTTCTCATAAGCCATCTCACTTATTGGATTCATCCTGCCTTATAATAAACATCCCTTTTATAGAAACCTTCACATAGTTTTGCTAATTGCCTTTAATTTTTGATGTTTTAATGCAATTGCAATTACTATCACTCCTTATCTACCAAGAGTGAAATTCTCACTCGGCTTTGAAGCTGCTTTGTGTTCCCCAGCCTCAGACCTCGTTCCCTGATTTTGCTGTCCTAGACGGTTGTACTATTAGTTATTCATGGGTTGTTTGGCATCTCTAAGACACTTCACAGATGCATCTGTGTTCTGTTAAAGGGATCTCGACTCTGTGTAGCCCAGCAGCTGGACGGGTCCAGAGGGAAGACCCCTGCACTCGTTATCTGGAGGAGGAAGAGGAGGAGGAGGAAGGAAGATTGGTGGTGGTCAAGGGGAGGATGTGAGCAAGGCTTGCAAAATCAAAATAAAACAAAGGCATACTAGTTTGACTGAATATCAAGTGCATGAAGAGTTTGATGTGGTGAAGGGCATGTCAGTGAAGGTTCAATGCTGCAAAATGCACAGTATGTCCTCAGATCCATCATCTCATCCATCCCTGTGAATCATGTGAGAATGAGAAAAGAGGACAAATGTGTTTCTATCATTTTAAACAAAGCAGTGAAAAGTGTTGCCACATTGATTTAGAGAGAAGAAGAAGAAGAAAGAATAGAAGAAAGATAAGATGAGACAAGATGAAGAAGGGGAGGAGGAGAAGATGGAGGAGGAGAAGACAAAGAGGAGAAGGAAAAAGAGAAAGAGATGACAAAGATGAAGATGAATCAGAAGTACAAGAGAATTAGAAGTAGCAAACAAGGTGGGATCAAAAAGTTTCGAGACTAGTTTTTTTTAACACGCCAACAGATGGCAGCACAGGGAGAACCAAACTTCATAAGTCAGTGTGCCAAAAGACATCGTCCTATGTATATAGCTGTGCAATTCATGTTATTCAGACCACATTCATTACCACGTCTGCTAGTTCATCATGGACAGCAAGAATGTGAAATTCCCTGTTAAACTGGGCAAATCCACCACAGAGACTTTTGACATGATTCGGTAAGTTTATGTCGATGCTGCAGTTAGTCATTCAAGGTATTTTGAGTGGCACGCGTGCTTCAAGAGCGGAACAACATCACTGGAAGTCGAGAGATCAGGAAAACTTTACTGTGTGAAAATGACGAAACCATTCGGCAACTTGTGCATGATGCTCGTCTGAGAACAATCCACAACATTTCTGCCATTGACGATGTGTCATACGGAACAGGCAATCCTTACATGTGATTTAAACATGCACTGTGTTGCTGACAAGTTTGTCCCCAAGCTGCTGACCAAGGAGCAAAAGGAACCATGGAACAATCAGCGTGTCCTTCATGTCAAGAATCATTAGTGGTGATGAAACTCGGGTGTATGAGTACGAACCTGAGATGAAGCAACGGTCTTCACTGTTGAAGAGGTGAAGAGCCCATCAGCTCCATGATTGAAAAAGGTAATGCAGGTCCGCAGCTCGAACAAGTGCATGCTCATCGTCTTTTTCGACATTTGCAGCATCGTGCATCAAGGATTCATCACCGGCAGCCAGACCGTCAATCGCTAATTCTACTGCTAGATTTTAAGGCATCTGAGGGAGGACGTATAGAGAAAGAACAGAGCTTGTAAACGGAGATAATCTCGAAACCTTTTGATATCCCCTTGTGGTAGTAGTGCAAGAAGATAAAAAAGAAGAAGAAAAGGAAGAGGAGGGGCCAAGATGAAGAAGAAGGAAACCAGGGGATGGCAGAGGAGAAGAAGAGGAGGAAGAGGTGACAGAAGAAAAAGTTGAAGAACACGAAGGAGAAGCAAGAGAATTGGAAGAAGAGAAGAATGAGAAGGAGAAAGAAGGAGATAATATTAAGAAGAGAAAGAGAATGTTAGGTAGAAAAAATATGACAAGGGGAGGAGGAGAGAAGTAGAAGAATGGAGAAGATTGGATGGAGAAGAAAAGCAAGGAAGAAAAGAAAGAATGTCAAAGGTTTCAGGAGAAGCAGGCATCTCTGAAGTTCTCCTTTAGCTTCAAGGCACTTGGACTTCAAAAAGAGGCCGAGAAAGTGCCTCCTCAAATCAAATCCTTTGCTTTCTCCCCTTCCTTCCCTGAAGTTTGCTGCGTCTGTCCCTGCAGCTCTTGTGAAATCTCACCTGTTTGAAGTGGCTGCATTGTGTTAAACACAAACACGTGTTGGACATGCAATAAAGCTGAAGAATAATTCACTGGTTTCAAACAGCTGTGTTAAAGACATCGTCAGTGCAGCCTTAAGCACTCGACACACACATCGTTGCCTTTGTGACTTGTGTGATTAGGTACAGTTGACCTGCAGTCACCTCCTGCGTTTGTACTTGATGCACCGCGGCGTGCTGAACCAGAAGCCTCAGGAGCCCCACCTCAGGCTCGAAGCACATGGCTAATCTAAACTTAGATCTGCGCTGAGATCTGCGGCGTGCCTTATCTTGTCTCAAGCACACGTTAATATTTACGTTGCTCTGCGATATGCGAGAGGCCACTCTACACACAAGTGCACGTGACTCTATATGCTAACAGGCATGCTTCTTACTCCTTCATTTGTATTTCAGCTGCACTTGCCAAGACACAAATCCTTCTGACTGAGCTGGAACAAGGCAGAAATACAATATTAAAGTCACGAACACACAGTTGTTTGAATGGCATCCGGTGGTTAGGGACACGGCTGAGCAGTGGCATGTCTGCCGTCTCACAGTTGCGCTGCTTTGGGGTTGTGACATCACTCATCTTTTCTTAGAGAAATGGGACCTCAATCACTGCCCATTGTTGCCATGGCACCTCGGTCAGGTTTGGCAAGGCACTGGGGGGCAAACAAAGGACAGATCAAGGGAGATCTGAGTGGAATGTTTGAGAGATAGATTTGGGGAATTCTGCAGGTGCCACTCATGTAGATGAGTGTGTGTGTATGTGTGTGTGATTAAAAGCATCCACAATATCTCATTCTAACAACTGGCAAAAGTGTTTGACATACTAAGCTCATGCACATGTCCAGGCATTCAAGTCTGACCCCTCTCTGACACACACATACACACACCAATAAAGCTGCTGAGTGAAAGAGCCGATTCTCTGGCCTGCCTTACTCATACTCTCTCACTTTCTCACACACACACATATATACACACACACACACATTCCAAAACTCACATAGAGCCCAGTGTGCCGATCTCCAAAAAAAGGGAACGCCACTGAGATCTCCACCAGTCCTGATCCTCCATCATCCTGTTTGATGGTCTGAGTGTCACCCTGTTCTTGTCCAAAAGGGTAAAACTCATCAAGGGGGACAGCTGGCATCACGCCGCTTGGCATGCCGAGCCACAACAGCATGCACAGCCAGAGCAGCAGCTGCCGCAGCCGCACCATCACTCACGCTGCACTGGGACCCCAAGCACCCTAAATGGGACAAACAGGACACCGCTGGATTCACCAGCTCCCAAAATTCTTCCTCTTTTTTCCCCCCTCCTTTTCTTCACCTTTTCTTCTCTGTGCTGTTTGTTTCTTCTTTTCCAAGCTACTCCTGCTGCTCTAACTGGAGCTTCTGCTTTACTGAAGAGAGGCAGATTCCTTGCATTCTGTGTGCTGCTGGGTGCTGGAGAGTTGCTGTGCTCCGCTGCTGCTCACTGAAGTGAACCGACTGAGTGAGGGAGTGAAAATAGAGAAAGAGAGAGAGAGAGAGAGAGAGAGAGAGAGGGAGAGGGGGGGGGGGCAGCAAAATGATTTTTTTTTTTTTTTTTTTTTTACAATCCAGCAATTTGGTCCCTGATGGTTAACTTAGAAATATCCTCAATAAAACCTCTATTCTGCCTGCCAAAGGAGTTCTTTCAGGACGGGCCCCACCCCCCCTGGGGATTCACTACCTCGCATAATTAGGAGCACGCAAACCAATCACGGAGAGGGGGCTGGTAACTGGATAAGGAGTAGGAGGGGCTATGATAATCAAAGGAGTGCGTTAGAGACACTGACAGGGCATTTGAGCTTGCTCATGCTGTGGAAAGCGTGCTGACTCCACTGGCTGCCCACACACACACACATACACACACTCTATACACACACTCGAGAGCAACAGACACTTCAGATATATAAAAAAACAACACTAGAATGCCAATCATGTCAAGTGAACTCTGGCTCGTATGGAGGCCTCGCATGAGATGCCAGTTCAAAGCGAGCGACGTATGCGAAAGTCACTCTGGTTTGTATTACCGTAGTCGTCTTTTTTTCTTTCTTTTCCTCTGCTCCTGAAAATCAATTTCCCAAGTGAATTCATCATACAGTGCGTGAGATGTCTAATTTCAAAGGCGGATGAAATAACTGCGTTTAAACAAAAGCGCAGCAAGGTTTGGCTGGCTGCAATACAGACACTATCAGGCAATAATCTCTATACGAAGGCTTTTGTGCTAAGACTCTTTTGGCAGAAATCTCCGAGGACCACGGTCGTCTCTGAGGAAGAGAAGAGGAAAAGAGAGAGAAAGAAAGAGAGAGAGAGAGAAGGATCTTTTTACAAAGTGGGTTATTAGTAATACTAATCAAAACCTGGAGCCAAACTGTCACAAAGGAACTTCTGAGGCAGTTTTCAACTCGTGCACACACATCAAAACAAGTCAGTGTAATTATTCACATGGCAAAGCCAACGCAAATACAGCGACTCCACAAACTCCACACATCAATCTGATCATTGTTTCATCACTCATTGTGGGTTTATTGGCTCATAAAAAATCATTTCATGGAGTGGAACTGGAGAAACAGTTCCACACACACACACACACAAAAAAAACCCCACACACAAGCAATTTTTTCTAATTGTTCACAAAAGATCAGCATGCATGTTTGAGGATTAACACAAGGCTGAAATCATCGTATTGAATCAACTGACATTAAGTCATTAAAATGATTAACATTAAATATGATCAAAAAAATCTAAATGGTTTCGCTAGATTGTCATGAATGCTACGCTTTGATTCTGACCTCAAAACTGACCTAAACATTGACAGATGAAAACGATTGGCTCTCATTATCATTAGCTTGATGTCGTTACATGTAATAAGTGAGGGCTAATAAGTAGTAAATAAGTGACGCACGGAAACGTGTATGAAAGCGCAGAATATTTTTGTGTGTGCGCGTATGAATGTGTGTTGGTTTATATCCTGGCGGGAACAAAATGTCCCCACAAAGATAGGAATATCTGACATTCTGGGCCTTTAGGGGACATTTGACTAGTGTGCATAAAGAAAACTACTTAAAATTTTTTTTAAAGAAAAATGCAGCTTATTTATTCATAATAAATGAAGTTTATTTCTTTATTTCTTTATTTTACTACGGTTACGGTTAGATTTAGAACAAATATAGAACGATATAGAACAAATTGTATTCTGCATTAATAATTGTCATTGAAAGGTCCTCATAAGGATAGTAATAAAAATGTGTGTGTTTATATAACCTAGCGTTTGCCATCCTCACATTGTAGCCATCATCATCATCATCATCATCAGGCCAATAGGTACACACAGAGCACACTAACACATGCCTCAGCCGCATGCCGAGTAAATCCTTAAAACAATTTGGCACTTGCCGAGCATTTTGGGGGAACAGTGATCTCTTTGTTTGTTGTTGTTGTTTTTTTTTTTACGATGTCAATCAGGATTACTGAGGGGATTTGTGCTCATGTAGTCCAACAGTCCTGCGAGTGATTTCTTGTTCTTTGAGTAAGAACGTGTGTGTGTGTGTGTGTGTGTGTGTGTGTGTGTGGGAGGGGGGTTATGTTCGCGTGCGTCTGTTAAAACAGCTTATTATGCGGACGTCTGTCTGAGTAGCCACTGCGAGCCATGTTGGCCGAGCTCCATAATGAGAGACAGCATAAGGGGTGTGTGATGACACATGGGCTTCGCTTCATTCCATGGCCTGTAGATGTCAGATAGAGCAGGCCAGATCACTCTTACACACACAGTTAGGACCCAGGCTTCAGCATTTGGCTCATGTAGGTCTGTCTCCTTCGCATCTCCTGTTCCAGCTGCTCTTTCAGTGTGGACACCTGATTTACACACACACACACACACACACACACACACACAAGTTTCTTACAGCATTTCCATTAATTCTACTGATTTTAAAAAATGTGAATGAACTTCTCAGCTTTTTCAGCAAGCGCTTAGGGCGAGGACTTACGTATGTGTGTTTCAGTACGATCTACAATCCACACTGTACTGAAGGCCCGAGTTAAAATTTTTGTTTTTTT